>JAJAGP010000217.1:460052-593152 GCA_025084515.1 Ancistrus triradiatus | reverse complement strand
AAATCATTTACATTTACAGCATTTAGCAGACGCCCTTATCCAGAGCGACTTACAATTGATATATTCTTAAAATCCAAGCAAGTGTGGGTTAAGGGTCTTGCTCAAGGACCCAACAGTGGCAGCGGTTGGATTTGAACCCTGGACCTTTTGGTCCATAGGCCAGTACCTTAAACGCTAGGCTACCACAGTCACTTTCACCCTGTTCTTCTTCAGAAATGCCACAGTGGCCTTAGATGTGTGTTTTGGATCATTGTCATGTTGGAAAAGTGCACAACGACCAAAGGAACCGAGTGATGGTAGCATCTTCTTTTTCAATATACAGCAGTACATCTGTGAATTCATGATACCATCAATGACACGCAGCTCCCCAACACCAGCAGCACTCATGCAGCCCCACAAAAGGACACTGCCACCACCATGTTCCACTGTAGGCACCATGCATTTGTCTTTGTACTCCTCAGCTTTGCAACACCTTAGTTTGGCAGCCATCAATTCCAAAAACATTTATCTTCATTTCAGCACTCCAGAGTATAAAGTCCCAGTAGTCTTCATGTTACTCCACATACGCCCTGTTCAAAAAACCATGTATGCCAGTCTTCTGCAGTGTACACCTTATTGTGTCACGGGAAACAGTCAGTCCAGTTTGGCTTTCTACTTCTTTAGCTAACTGCAGTGAACTTGCATGATGATTTTCTTCAACCCTTCTCATCAGAAGACGCTGCTGTTTAGTTGATAACTTCCGTGGATGGCCTGGCTGTCTCTGTGAGATGGTTGCAGTTCCATTTTTTTTTTAATTTTTGTATCACTTTAGCTACAGTATTCTGACTAATAAGTAAAGCTTTGCTGATCTTCTTGTAGCCTTCACCTTTCTTGTGAAAAGAAATGATTTTCTTTCTCAGGTCTTGTGACATTTCTCTTCCATGTGCTACCATTGCTGACGGCATGAAATGGGTAGAGGTTTCTTGTATAAGCAACTGTCTGCTGGATGCCTGTTTAATAATAATAATAATAATTTGATTCACCTTTGGTTGAATTCTTGTTAATTAGGATTTTGGAGTCTAAACTTTGACCCCAAGACTTTAATTGTGGTGTACTTATTTTTGCAACTTGGTCTTGGAATTTGTTAAGAAAATTACTTTTTTTGTGTGTGTAAATTAACAAATCTTGGCTCACATTTCAGTGAATATTTTGCAGTATAATATCCCATAGAAAATGTTGATTCTGAAAGGAAATGAAAGGTTTTCTGAGAAATCTGTTGGGGTGTACATGTATATGGGTACAACATAGTTTATGCTGGTACTGTAAAAGGAGGGACAGTTTGCAACATTCTGGGCATGGAAAGGGCAAGAATTTGCAACTGACATCCTGTTCGAGTCAATGCTTAATAATAATAATAATAATAATAATAATAATAATACAAGCAATTCACATTAACAAATGGACATAAAGGACACTACCTGATGTGCTGTTATATCAATAGATTCACTGTTCCCCATTTCTGCTCTGGCAAAATCTGGAGACCTGCTTTAAGAAACATGGATTTCATTGATCCATAGGTGACCCATTCATGTAATTCATGTAAAAAGACATATTTGAATATACATTATGGATGAATGCAAATCAAAATGCAAACAATTTTTAAACTCTTGCGCCCAACATGAAAGCACAATGTTTTGTTTGTTTCATTTATGCATTTCTACCTCCAAATTTCATTGAACACTTCAACTAAATGTCTGTATAACATACGTTCTAACATAGCATTCTTTTATCTTGCTAAAATTATTTTAGAAGGAATAGTAAATTTATAGTAAATATATTTAATATATATCTAATACTGGTGCAATTTACCTTTCATAATATGAACGCAAAGACTTTAAAAAAAAAAAGCTTGGTCTTACCTTTGCAATGTTCGCCCACTTAGGCAGTCCTTAGTCCCAAAACTGTGTGCAGTATTCCGTGGTCTGGTAGCATAAACATCAGTGCTACTAATTCCAATTGTGTGCACATATACCTATCCTGAATATGGGTGGGGCTCCAAATTCTGCAGTGTTATAAAGCTTCTTGTCACGGTCCTCTCAGCAACCCCAAAGGCTTGCTTTATTTAGGCCACTGTAGCACACTTTTATCCCATCCAAAAGGTCCTGGTCTGGGATCAGCGTATGCTCTGTAGATGACAAATTTAACCAATAAACCAGTCTCACAGCTCATAGGTGTGGCCGTACCAGAACAGGATGTCTGAAGGATATTCAGGTGCAGAGTGAGACACTGAAAACAAAGGCGTATTTGCTCAGCATGGCTCTTGTCCAGAAGTGCTGCAAAATGCTTTACATTGAGCCTGAGCCTTCCCAAATGGTGGCGCTACTATTAAACTATTAAATATATAATAATACATGGATAAAAAGTCCCGAAGAAATTATGCCAACTGATGCAGTTGAAAATGCATGTATCGATTATTATTTGCTACCTGTCTGCTTGAACTAATTCTGCATTTTATTTATCATAACTTGATTTGAAAATGCCACTGCAAAGCTTGTAATGGATGGAGCATATGGAGTGGAGTAAGTGGTAGAATTTGTCACAAAGCTTCAACTTAGGATGTTCATGGGGTTTCTCACATTAACTGCGCACTTCAGGTCCTTCCACAACATTTCTATTGGATTAAGGCCTGAACTTGATCATTCCAAAACATTAACATTATTCTTCTGTTAACCATTCTTTGGTTGCAATTCCTAGCATTGTTTTTGTGCTACATGACACTTTCTCTTGAGGTTCAGTTTGTGGTACAGTTCAGAATTAATTGTTCCATCAATGGTGGCAAGACATCCTGGTCCAAAAAGACCCAAACCTTGATACTACCACCATGTTTCACAGATGGGATAAGGTTCTTGTGATGGAATGCATGTTTTCATTTCTCCAGACATAACACTTCTCATTTAAACCAAGTTCCATTTTGGTTTCATCCACAAATCAACAAAGCTTTCTTCCAATAGCCTTCTGACTTGTCCACATGGCCTTTAGCAAACTGCAGATGGTCAGCAATGTTCTACTTAGAAAGCAGTGCTTTCTTCTTGCAACCCTGCCATGCACACCATTGTTGTTCAGTGTTCTCCTAATGGTGGACTCATGAACATTAACATCAACCAATGTAGGAGAGGTCTTAAATTTCTTCGACGTTCCCCTGGTTTCCTTTGCGACCTTATGGACTATTATACAATTTGCTCTTGGAGTGATCTTTGTCTGTCAACCACTCTTGGGGAGGGCAATATTGGTCTTGAATTTCCTCCATTTGAATACAGTCTGTCTGACTATGGACTATTGGAGTCCAAACTAGAGTATTTAGACATGGTTTTGTATGCTTCTCCAGTATTATGAGCATTAACAACTACTTTTGTGAGGTCCTCAAAAGTCTCCTTTATTCGTGCCATGATACACTTCCACAAATGTGTCGATCAGACTTTGTAGGGCCCTGTTCTTCAAATACAGCAACAGAAACATTGTGCTTAAAAGCAAGAACATTTTTCACAATAACTGCTTCATCAAGATAAGGGTTGCAGAATTTCCACATCACAAATTGCAAGCTTTATGATAATAATGGTAATTTGTACTATATGTGTAAAGTAACCTCCAAAGCTCAGTAAGATGCACAGTCAGATGGTCCTTTGTGATGCAATAAACCATGAACAGGCTACATACTGACTCAGTGATCAGCTGTTGTTGAGAGATAATATTGTGGTAATCCATGGAAGCCAGAGGTACAGTGTCACTTTGTAAACGCACACAGTGGAGGCGGAAGAGAAATTCCTTTGTGGATACGCTCTGGCATTAGGAAAGGAATTTGAGACATATTAGGCATACAAAATCTCAAAAGAAACTCCAAGACCCTCTAGTTTGGACAAATTCATTTTTTAACGAATTCAAAATAAATAAATGAAAAATACATTACTTACTGTTTTAGTGTTTAGTAAAAAGTTTGACAGCTTTTTAAAAATCATTATTGTCCTTACTGCTCTGTACTGTGTTTTTGTAGGTATTACAAATGTATTTAAGCATAAATCTAAATGAACAGGTCATAAGCTTTGTGCTAATATTTGCCTTTGGGTGCAGCAAGATTGTTATTTACAAAGTGAATGAATACTAATGGGACTAAATGGGAATATACTCAAACACAAAGCAAAAAAACCAATATACATGTGCACTGTATTTAATGCATGGGAACGTTTTCTTCTCCAAAATATAGGCTCTTATTTCCAATAGATCATCAATACATTATGTATATTTTTTAAAATGAGGGTTTCACAAATTACACTGAAAATGCTTTGCTTACAGATTTGTTTTATATCACATTGTTTAACACCTATACATTGGTCTCATTTCCATAATAGACAAAAAACTTTTGACATTTAATGACTTTATTAATGAAAGGATAATTAGCTCATCATGATAAAAGAATATTTCCAGGATCTTTGTACCCACATGCTTTTGACACACATATATTGTCAGACTAGTAGAATTTGTAACACCACTTAGGTCTGGTATATTCTGACAGCAACCAAACCAAAGACCTATATTTAGAGTGGTGCTTGAACGTTTGTAAACCCATTTCCTATATTTTAGTATAAATATACCCTGAAAGTAGATAAAGAGAGCCACATTAAACAAATGAGACAATATATATTACACAGTACTTGGTCATTTGTTTGCTGAGGAAAATGATCCGCTATTACATATCTGTGAATGGCAAAAGTGCGTGAACATTTGCTTTCAGAATGTGGTGTGACCCCCTTGTGCAGCAGTAACTGCAACTAAACATTTCTGATAATTATAAATCAGTCCTGCACATCTGCTTGGATGAACTTTAATCGACTCCCCCATACAACACGTGTTGTGAAGATTTGTACACAGTCTGAGTGTGGACTGGTGGAGTCCAAACTCCTTAGAAATGGTTTTGTAAACGTTTCCAGTCTGATGAGCATCAACAACTCTTTTTCTGAGGAACTCCGACATCTCCTTTATTCGTTCCATGATACACTTCCACAGACATGTTGTGAAGAGCAGACTTTTGACAGAGTCCTGTTCTTTAAATGCAACAGGGTACCCATTCACAACTGATTGTCATCCCATTGACTGAAAACTCCTGATTCATCTTCAAATTAATAGCTAAAGTTAGAGGTTCACTTACTTTTGCCACTCAGAGATACTGTCTGCATATTGAGGATCATAATCCTCAATAAATAAATGACCAAATGTAATATTTTGTACAAAAATCTCATGTTTTAGGTCATATTAATGTAAATAGAGATACAAAAAATATGAAGGATTAACAAACTTTCCTGCACCACTGCAACGCAAGGTTCATATCATTTATATTTACCTTTACATCATTTAGGAGACACCCTTAGCCAGAACTATTAATAGTCAATACACCCTCACGGTGTACGATCTAAGCAATTCAAAGTCCCAAAGGTGCACAGAAGTGGCAGGTCTGTCAGACCCAATACTTTGAACCCTCCATCTTGTGCTCACTAATCCAGTATCTTAATCAGTAACGCACTACCACACTCCCAATCCGTTTTCCATTTGGGCACTCCATGATTCTTCAATAGGGGAGGTTAGGTAGAAAATAATATCCCAAATGCAGTTGTTAGATGAGTGTAAAGACATGGGTTAAATCAACCTACCTTTGGAACGCAGGGGCAGAACTTGCTCAGCAGATGCAAATAAAAGCATAGTGTGTTAATGTCTTGCACAAGAAAAATTATCTATCGGTTGTAAGGTGTGGTAACTGACGAAGTCCGGAGATTTTACAGAAGATACAGCGTTAGAAAGAAAAAAGATTTGCACAGGTATGCAGCCTGTTCATGCAACCATTGGGCCAGACAACAAGAGTTTAAGCATTTAAACTATTTTTACACCCAGATTACTACTGCATGCATACCTGAAGTTTGCATTATTGATACCTTGTGAAGTACAGAAATCAAATATAACGCTTATCTAACACAAAAATGTTAATATAACACTACAATACACAATACAATCTGGTCAAATACAATGTAGAAATGTGCAAAAATTCAGACAAAGGGCAGTCTTTTTTTTACCACATTGGACCTTCCTAAAATCATGAATTTGGGCAACATGTCGATGCCATAGCTATCTGTGTTCTGGATACTAATCAGACATAATTGCCCCTGGTATCTGGGTGGATGGCATTATCATCGCCTGTATTCATCACTGTGATAATAGCCATTAGCTTCTGAGAGCATCTGTGAGTTTGTGTACTTTAAGGGATAGTTAGTATCCTCCTCTAAGCAATTTTATTTGCCCATGTTATTTGAGCTGGTGCCATGCATCTTGGAGGAAGCAGATATTAGCCTTGCCCTCCCAGGCTGACAATAAAATGGGGCAAGTATATATATATATATATATATATATATATATATATATATATATATATATATATATATATATATATATATATATATATATATATCGAATAAGTACTGCATTGGTGATTATGTTTCAGCTGGCAGCAACTTATTTAACCCTAACTGATGCAGTGAGTAGCTTCTCACTGGTTAAAAAGAACCATGTCAAAAGACACATCCTGTGGTCGTGGAAAAGATGTTATTCTGTTTCAAGGTCAAATTATCGGCATGCATCAAGCAGAGAAAACTTTAAGGAGATTGCTGAAACTACTAAAATCGGATTAAGAACTGTCCGACAGATTATTAAAAAGTAGAAGGACAGTGGGGAAACATCATCTTTGAGGAAAGAATGTGGTCAGAAAGAAATCTTGAATGATCTTTAACAGAAATCACTTAATCGTTTGGTGAAATCAAATTGTAGAAAAACAACAGAAGAACTCAGGGATATGTTTAATAGTGAAAGTAAGAGCATTTCCACATGCATAATGTGAAGTGAACTCAAGAGATTGGGACTTAACAGCTGTGTAGCCTTAAGAAAACCACTCATCAGTGAGACTAACTGGCAGAAACTACTTCAATTTGCTAGGGAGCATAAAGATTGGACTCTGGAGCAATGGAAGAAGGTCATGTGGTCTGATGAGTCCAAATTTACCCTGTTCCAGAGTGTTGGAAGTGATGCACCCATCATGCCTAGTGCCCACTGTACAAGTCTGTGGGGGCAGTGCTATGATCTGGGGTTGCTGCGGTTGGTCAGGACTAGGTTAAGTAACGTTATGTGCCCAAAGAATTAGGTCAGCTGACTACCTGAATAAAGTGAATGCTCAGGTTATTCCATCAATGGATGTTTTCCCCCCCCTGATAGCACAGGCATAGTCCAAGATGAAAATGTCAGGATACATCGGGCTTAAATTGTGAAAGAGTGGTTCAGGGAGCATGAGATCATTTTCACACATGGATTGGCCACCACAGAGTCCAGACCTGAACCCCATTGAGAATCTTTGGGATGTGCTGGAGAAGACTTTGTGCAGTGGTCCAAATCTCCTATCATCAATACAAGATCTTGGGGAAAAATTAATGCAACTCTGGACAGAAGTAAATGTGACACACATATATATATATATAAAGCTAACATTAGCATTTGTTAATGTAAAGAAGCGCATTACCGGTAGTTTGTTTACCAGCCATTCTAATATGGTAGTCCACCACTGCAGACATTCCAGACATGGAGACATTCCTTGGAGCAGTTATGTACATGGCAAGGGATGAAAGCTTAGGCAACTAGGTATCTGGAAGGCCTACCAACCCACAAACTGTGAAATCAGACAACCCAGTCATTATGTTGTTTGATGTGTAATTCTGAAAACATGAGACTGAAGCCAACCAGATTTTTGCTGTGCGCCAAATGTCACAAGAAATCTCAATAGAATGATGTGACTCAAGTTACAAACCCCACCTACTGCTTGAGAAGTAAGTTTGCGAAGAGGCACCATTGTTGTCGGAAGGATCTCATGGATACAGTAAGTGTTATGATGAAGCTAAGCACAAGACATGGCCAAAGCATGCCACCAACATTTTATTTAGACACCAGGCAACTGTGTTAACTTTTTGTAAGAGGGTGTAACACAGTAGGGCAAAAAAGTATTTAGTCAGCCACTGATTGTGCAAGTTCTCCTACTTAGAAAGATGAGAGAGGTCTGTAATTTTCATCATAGGTACACTTCAACTATGAGAGACAAAATGAGAAAAAAATCCAGGAAATCACATTGTAGGATTTCTAAAGTATTTAATTGTAAACTATGGTGGAAAATAAGTATTTGGTCAATAACAAAAGTTCAACTCAATACTTTGTAACATAACCTTTGTTGGCAATGACAGAGGTCAAACATTTCCTGTAAGTCTTCAGCAGGTTTGCTGGTATTTAGGCCCATTCCTCCATGCAGATCTCCACTAGAGCAGTGAGGTTTTGGGACAACACGGACTCACTAATATGTACTATCGGATAATTTTCCTCAATAAATAAATGACCAAGTATAATATTTTTGTCTCATTTGTTTAACTGGGTTCTCTTTATCTACTTTTAGGACCCATGTGAAAATCTAATGATGTTTTAGGTCATATTTATGCAGAAATATAGAAATTCTAAAGGGTTCACAAACTTTCAAGCACCACTGTACCTATGATGAAAATTACAGACCTCTCTCATCTCTCTAAGGAGGGGAACTTGCACAATCAGTGGCTGACTAAATACTTCTTTGCCCCACTGTAAGTAACAGAATCTCAAACTACAGATTTCACAGACTTGAGAGAGTATGGAGCCTCTGTTGTAACCAAACGATTTACTAATTCAAACACTCACCTTCCGAACTAAAGTCATGGGAAATGACAGACGATTCAGTTAGTTTACTGACTCCCAGCCAATGACAGGCTCCTTTGGCAAATATAGCTCAACCTAATGGCTATTTGCTGATCTGGTGAGTCATTCAAAACTGGGTCCACTCCAAATGAGTCCAACTGCAAAGCCTGCCAGCAGCAACTGTAAGACAGAAATGACTAAGTATATCGCATTGGCAAATAACAATTTGTTTACCATAATGACTTATTCAGAATCATTTCATATTATTTCCTACTGAAAATAATATGAAATAGCTAAATTGTAAGGGAAGTTAAAAAAGGAATTTAAGCGTAGCTTGAGAAACACCACCAACACCATCATTCATCTGTTATTGGAAGTTCTGTAGACTCATTACTTCTTCAAGAAACTGGAAGAAATAAACCAATCTGAATTCTCAAGATGTGTCTTGGGAAGCAAACCAATATCCAATAACCATTTAGTACCTATACATCATTCAGACTGATTAAAGCTGTTCTGGTGGCAAACGGTAGCTCTAATCCTTACTAGGCCTCTGATATGAATATAGTGCTTCAGTTTAAGCAGGGAATGTCATCAAATTAAAATAAAGAACTTGAAAAGCTTCCTCATTCGGACAGCTTTTCAAGTTGACCTTGAAAAGCTTGAAAATGATGCCATGTTGGACAACACTTCTGCTCTAACTGTTCAAAGTCAGATTTCTATACATTTTTTTTTTTACAGTGGGGCATGGTCTCAAAGCAGCTTTACAATTTTATATTTTCTTCTATTATCTAAGCCCAATCCCAAACTGAGCAAGCCTATGGTGACAATGGTAGGGGAAAAAAAATCCTAAGAAGAACCTTGAGAGCACCAAGACTCAAAAAGGGACCCATCCTCTTTGGGCGGTTTAGGTGACATATGTAAGAATTAAACTAAGTTACCTAATTAATACATTCATAGTACTAGTTAAAAAAAGAAGCTAAATAATTATTGAGAGAGGAAACATGTTTAAAAAATATACAATAAAAATAATTACAATAAAATATAATGATTTGTAGACTAATATTTGAGAGAAAATGTAATATTATGAAGAGTATAATAAAACAGAGAAGATAAAAACTATAGCATACATGTATTGAATAAAATAACGTAAAAATATGCATCATGGCAGTATTTACACCAGCACCCAGAGTCACTATAGGATCTCGTGCCCTCAGCTGGAAAGTCAACCGGAGGGGGGAGAGAGTTACTGTCCTGGAACTGATGATGGAAGAACAGCTTGGGCGGAGCTGAAGCGAATGAACATCTTAATGGGACTGGTTCAAAGCCTTATGCAAAAGTTTGGGCATACATGGCTAACTTATATGCTTGATAGCTCAATGATTAGGACTCTTGAGTATTAATCAGAAGGTTGTGAGTTAGAATTCAGGCTCTGCCAAGTTCCGGCTGTTGGGCTCCTGAACAGTGTTGTCACCATACCAACATTATGACTTCGTTGCGATACCTGCCTAAAGTAACTCGATACCAATATTGAAATGATACTATGAAAAACGAAAAACCCAAAACATCAGGAAAAGTAATGGAATAACAGATGATAGAACAAGAAACTTAAATTTCTTTGTTTTGTTTATAAACAATAAAAATAAAAAAAAAGAAATGTTGACAATGAATAGGTACATTTTCAACGTTAATAATTTTGATTATTGAAAATAATTTGATTAGAAAGGGTCATATTATTTTGAAGGCTTGTACACAGTGAGCAGTAATCCGACATCCCTCTGTATCCTTGAGTTTGTGATTTCTTTTGACAGGTTAACTTTATTTATAGCTGGATCTTACTGGTGAAATAGTTTCTACTGAGTGCATTTTCTAGCAATAGAAATAAATTTCAAAACACAGTCATTCTTAATGTATCGGTACTAATAAAATGAGGTATCCTACTGTTTTTAATGGCAAGGTATCGCGATACTTTCTAGTATCGGTATACCATTCGACACTACTCCTGATCAAGGCCCTTAACCTTCAGCTGCTCATTATAGCTGTTGGTTGTTCGGGAAAGGAAACTACTAAAAGATATCTACAGCTTTTTAGGAGTACATCTGAAAACATACTTGGAAAGCGGATCATAATTTGTCTCTAATATTTGAGGATAAAGAGGTTGTGTTCATGTCTTCTTCATCAGAAAATCATCAAAGCTTTTAGTTGACTGGGGTGTCCAGCCATCAAGACCATGCAACTTCTCTGTACCTCCTGCTAAAAATAAAAAAATCAAAACTGATAGATATATAAATAAAGCTGATAAATCTGCCTACCAACATACCAGTATCCTAAACACAGTATATGCTGAGCTTTGCTATTTATTTTCTAACAGGGCCTTGTTTATCCAAGTTAGTTTAAGCTGGTTAGTGCTGGATTAGTTCTGCTTTTAGATAGTGAAGTCGCATGATCTGCTAAAAGCTGGTTGAACAGCAATGTCAGGGGTTTTCAGTTATGCAATGTTTTACAGCTTAAATTCTTGTTGCATTACAGTTACTGATTATGAATGATAACCTTACTTGAGTTATGGTTCTGAGCCAAAATATGAACTATTACCAAAGCACTTACAACTTCTCTACTTCCACCAAGTTAAGCAAGAAATAACATTTTTAAGCTTTGAATCATTTGAACAAATCCACTGAAAAATGATTCGAGCTCAAAATCTCCTTGCCTTGGTGAGATCTGTTGGCCAGTCTCAGAAAACCTGAAAAACTCCACACAAACACAGCAAACTGAATCTGAACATGAATGTTAGTGTCTTCTTAAATTAAGCATTTAAGGACTGTTGGCTGTTAGTTTCTAATTTTGCTAAGCTACTAAGGAACTTAAAAATAATGAGTACTCGCATTATATTTTCCAGCAAGTCACGAACAAAGTAATCCTATTACATTTTGAAAGAAGATTACTAGTCACTTGTAATGTACTACCTTTGAGTAACTTCCCCAAACCCTACCAATGTCCAAACAACAGGCTGGTCTGTTTGTTGTATCCTAAACTAGTTACGCTAATAGTGTAGTTCAGACTAGAACATTAAGCCAGCATTGTGCTGTAAAGACAATGAGGAATGTAAGCCTGAACAGACTGGCTGTATTCAAAATGGCGTACTATTCACTGGACAGTATGCTCATTCTACACAGCACAAAAGCGGTTTCACTAGCATGTGAATAACGCGGGTAATTTTCACTACTGTGAACTGACTGTACTTTTGTCCACTAGATGTCAGTAGACATCAATATTTATATTCCATACGTTTCAAATAGTCAGGCAATATATATAACTATAGTTACGTCTTAGAAAAATACGTTATACATAAATTTGTTTTCTTACCCGTAGCCGTTTCGTTAATAAAAAACGTAACGACCGACACACTTGTCTCCACAATTCGACAATTTAGTAATATGGGTATGAAACGTAACGCCATTGCAAGGTTGCCAATTCCGCGGATTTGAAACCTAACAGAATTGCACAGTCAGGCATGAGGAGTATTTTTAGGTAACACACAAACATGCTTATCACACTACCCTTTCCATTCACATAATGATTATTGTACTTTTATTGTTAATGCTACGCATAACTCTAACCTTAACCTCAGCAAATGAAAGCAAAAAAATATTATTTTGGTTTTCAAAATGTGGACAGGCAAAATGTCCTCACAAGGTAAAAAATGTCAGATATTTCTATCCTTACGGGGACATTATATAAACATAACATAACATACACACACACACACGTTTGACTCACACCTGTGGGGACTTTCCATTGACATAATGAATGCTACACCTGCACCTACACCTAACTTTGTAACATAATGGAAATCGAGTCTTTTGGTTTATCAAATGAAAGTTGCAGTTTCTGTATTAAAAAAAGATTTCCTAAGTGGGGACCAGCAAAATGTCCCCACAACTTCAAAAAATGTCAGCTATTTCTACCCATAATGGCAAACGGTCCTCACAAGCATAGCAAAACAAAATATGTATACACAGCCTTGTGGAGACTTTCCATTGACATAATGGATGCTACACCTACCCCTAATTTTAACCTCAGTAACAAAATGGAAATCTTTTGAGTCTTTTGGCTTTTCAGAAGAAAGTTACATCCCCACAATGATATACAAACATGACAAACACAAACTGTGCAAAGGCAGATGAGCTACTGTCTGACTTTGCATATAGAAGGTGAAGCAATGTGGCAGATCTGTCTAATAGTGAGTTAACACAGTGTTTAAAAACTCCAGCAGCACTTCTGTCTGATCCACTCATACCAGCACACACACTAACACACCCAGAAGGAGGAGAACATGCAACTCCACACACAGATGGGACTCGAACCGGGACTCTGTGGAGCTGTGAGGCACTAAACACGTTCCTGATCAGGTTAAAGAGGGGTAAAACTAAATGCTTAAGCTTTGCTTTGCGTTGAGCGTTTCGGTTGAGTGTTCGGCTGTGTACTGAAAAGCATCTGGCAACCCTGTCATAGGCGGTTCCTTTTCCGTTTCAACATGGCAGCCACCGTGAAGAAAGCTGTTGTAAGTCTGCATGGTCGTATCTTGTGTTACGTTTCAAATCCAATAAAGGTTTTGTGTAGACGTATTTTAGTTTGAGTTTGTGTTTTGGTAGATGATGATCTTTGTGTCTCATTCGGTAGATGGCTGATCCGTGGCTAATCCAAACCGGCTGATTCATCCTCTTTAAAAGAAGCCATGCCTGTTTATTATATAAAAACCGTACATACCGTTACTTTATTAAATGCGATTCCTTAGCGAACTCTAACCTTATTTATTAGCGCGTACATGAAAGTCTGGTGAACATATTGCATGAACAATGTATCTCCTGTCTATCAACATGATCAGCAGGTTTCGGCATATAATTTAGGACTCCCTATTCAGCAGTGAGGCCATATATTTGCTTATTTTTGAATAGTCTGCAGTGAGAGGTGTTCAGGACACATTTGCCTAATTTAATTAAAAAAAAGACTCATCAGCAGAAAACCAATCAGATTGGAGATCTAAGCTCAAACTTGGTAGCTCGGTTATCAGCCCTGCTCAAGTAATATGTACACAACATATTTATATGACATATAGCTGTGGAAAAATTAAAAGACCACTCCAAATTTTCTTAAAATCAGCATATCTACATGTATAACAGCAGGTCCAGTCCTGTAGCTGATGAGTTCCAACACAGACCCACCTCATTATATTTAATGAGGTAGTAATTAGGTGATCACCTGAACCAAATCGTATTTATTGAGGGAAGCCAGTAAATACTACGATCATATGACATATAAAAGCTATGATCGATATCTTGATTTCTGACTTTCCTAAGTTAAAGCATTAGTATTGGTTACGTTTAAAAGTGAACATAAGCTTGTTTTCCTTGTGTGTGTGTGTGTATGTATATATATCTCTATCAGCAAATAAATGCTCTTGTCATTGCTGCAAATACACATTTTATTTGGTATTTATCAGTAATTCATGTTCACTTTCACTCAAACACATATAGTACCTACAAATAGCAAAGTTAGAGGAAATATTTTTCTAGAGGTGTGTACAGTATGGTAGACATAAGATTTCCTATGTTAAAATCAACATTGTTTTCTTAAAAAAATGAATAGAAACTGGTTTTATTCGTATTATTATTTGTATTATTAATCAAGGTCCGAACACACTGCATCTTCTTTGTTATTTTGTTGTTGGATCATGGTATTGAGTCTTTCTTTGGCCTGTGATTGTATTGGATTCATGGATCAAATCCGAATAGTGTTATTAGCAGTGGTTGGGAAATAGTAGTACTGGGCGATATAACCTCAAATCTATCACCATGTAACCTCAAAGTATCACGATTAGTTGAACATTTTACCTCGATTATGATTAAAGAATTATTGAATTGAATGAATTATTTGTAATTTTTTTCTTGTTGTTTTTGTTTTCATTTCAATGACAAGGTTTGTACTGTAAATATGCTCAAGTATTAAAACTTTATTTTTTCTTTTTCTTTTTTCTAATGAAAGACTGCACATTGTTGTGATTTTAAAATACAGAAGGAGACACAAATGAACTATTTATGGTTATTTATTGAATATGTCAAACAATTGAAATCCTTTGTGACTTGGTAGGATGTGGCATCGGCTATTTCTTTCCCATTTTCTTGTATCTTTTTCATATTAAGTAGCATTTGTAAACACATAGTGGGGAACGTACTAAAAGAATTTCAAAATAAAATTTTTGGTTAATTGCCCAGCCTTAGGAAATAGTGCCAAAATCCTCCTATGATATATTGTTTTAGATCTTGAAAACTATAGATCACAATACACACATTTTCTTATTCCAATTATGAATTCTTAATATAGGTGGTTGCCTAGTATATGAAAAACAAGGAATTTTAATTTGTTTCTTAAAATGAATTAAGTTGGTGTGTTCATTAAGTAACTCCTCTTTTCAGGGAGTTGAAGATGTCAACGTCACGTTTGAAGACCAGCAGAAGATCAACAAGTTTGCTAGAAACACAAACCGGATGACCGAGCTAAAAGACGAAATAGAAGCTAAAAAAGTAATGACACAGATTTGTACTCAGATACTCCTTTCTGACCATTCACCACATTAAGCACACGCTTACCCACGTGTAATTGCACTTTCAGAAATCCTTACAGAATCTTGAGGATGCTAGCGACGACCTCATGATGTGTGAGGACGATGATCTTCTGATCCCGTATCAGATCGGTGACGTCTTCATTAGTCACTCTCAAGAGGAGACGCAGGAGATGCTAGAGGCTGCCAAGGTGACTGCACACACACACACACACAGTATATATATATATATATATAATATATATATATATATATCTATCTCCTAGATATATATCTATATATAATATATATATATATAAATAATATAGTATATATATATATATATATATATATATATATATATATATAAATAATATAGTATACAGCGGTACCTCGGATTAATTTGTTCCAGAAGGCTGGTCAAAAACCGATTCCCATAAGGAATAATGTAAATTGAATGAATCTGTTCCAGACCCCCAGAAAATCCACACTGTAGAAGGCATTATATTCATTAATGGAGTTTTGTACAGATGCTCCCTGATTTATGATGGGGAAACTTTCCGACAAATCCATCATAAGTAAAATGTATCATGAACTGAGAAGTGTTTGGTAGAGCGGTTTACACTGTATCATAGCGGAGCCTGTGATAAGTAATGATAAGTAATAGAGATGCATCGATTGCAATTTTCTTGGCCGATTCCAATTTCTTAAACATATGACTGGCCAATTCCGA
This sequence comes from Ancistrus triradiatus, assembly GCA_025084515.1. Taxonomy (NCBI): domain Eukaryota; kingdom Metazoa; phylum Chordata; class Actinopteri; order Siluriformes; family Loricariidae; genus Ancistrus; species Ancistrus triradiatus. The sequence goes on along the minus strand of JAJAGP010000217.1, from coordinate 577,049 downwards.
TATTTTTCTGTCCAAGAATTATAAATGACAGCATACAGATAATATTTGTTCAACTTTTCTTTTAATGGTTAGCTTCTTCCATTAAAAAGAAAGATAGCAGCAGCTGCTTGCTTGTCTGGCTCTGCACTCTCAGCAGAGTTAGCTTTAGCTTTGTCAAATTCCACATATCCAGCATTTATCGGCCCAATTAATCGGTCTGTCACTACTGTCCGTTGTCAGCGTGGGTTTTCTGTGAAGTTAAATAAATAAATACCCGAACCGTCTGCCAAAATAGATAAAGCTTTAACGTAATGTATTGTGTCTCTTCCACAGGAAGCCCTCAAGGATGAAATCAAATCTCTGGAGAGCCGGGTGGCATCAATACAAGAAGTGCTTGGAGATCTCAAAGTCCAGCTGTATGCCAAATTTGGGAACAACATTAACCTGGAGGCAGATGAAAGCTGAACCACACAAGGATTGGACTGGACTTTACAAACTGACACATCCAAATGAAGACCCAGTTTCCCTTACAGAGCTTACACGACTTTTTTTCTGCATTCTGCAGCAGTAATGATTGATTCAGTTTTGTATGGGTCATTATGTTTCTGTAGTTATGGAACACATAGGAAATGGGATTTGTCAGTGTTGTCAGGCGTGTGCTCAAAACACTGTGCAGGAAAATGGATGAGAAGCTGCTGAAATGAATAAAAAATAGGACGAACAGAAGGTTGACTTCATTTGAGTTTTGTTGAGTGTTGAGTAAAGTTTTGCTGATTGTCTGAATACATTTTGAAATTTCACTATGATCTTGTCCGCGACAAAATAAAAATGGTTATTGTGCTCAGTTTGGCCCGTTTCAATCGCCAGGGGTGGTTTCCCAAATGCTTGCCTGTGTTTTACTTTTTATTCTTTTTGGCCTCCTGCCTCACATATGGGCTTCCAAATGTAGCTCACAGCATTTATGCCAGGAGCTTTTTATCACTCCGTAGGACCGAATCCAGCAAACTATAGCGAGTGGGAATTATTTTATAATGTGACAGCACAATTTTTATGCCTTAAAATATGCTGGGCTGATTCCATCTGTTGATTAGTACAAGCACTAATTATCCATTATGTTTATCACCTGCGTCTTTTCTCTGTTCTCAGGGTAGTTAGCTCATGAATTCCCATATAAAGGAGTTTCCTTCTCAGCATGAATGAGCAACAACTATTATAGCACTCGCGTTAATAAGATGTCAGTGCCTCCTGGCTTGTAATATATCTGGTTTTGTGCAAGTTGTAGCAGTAATTAACCAGGAATTATAACTGTAGGTGTTAGTGCTGGGTGGTGTGACCAAAAATTTGTATCACGTTTCTTTCATAGTTTCACTGGAGCATTGAAGCAGCTCGAAAAACTTTGCAATATATAACCTTTTGGTCTGCCTTGGATTTTTTTAAATCAAAAACTTCCAAACTGCAGACACAGCTCCTTTCTTGGGCACAAGTTCATGTCCAGTCTCACTTTTTTAAAATCCTCCATCTATTTATTCTATTCTTTAATCTACCATATAGTGATGGAGCCTCTCCCAGCTATTAACGAGTCTAGGCTAGGCTAGTGGTGTATGTTATGCTACCTGCCTAGCTTTTGAGCTGTACAACGAATGTTGTTTGGTGTTGACGTTCTACTCTGCACTCAGCAGAGTGTTAATGATTTTGGCCAACCGATTTTGTAGGTTAATGTAAGTGTTTTAAACATTCAGTTACTTATCATGAGGCGGAATCTCCATCTACAGGCGCCATAATGTAACCACAGTCATTTAAGGTGGACCGGAAAATGCGAATAAAAGAAGAAAATGATACACCAAACACTAGTTCAACTCCTCGGTTCATGATACAGTTAACTTATGGATCTATAGCAACATATCCCCATCGTAAATCAGGGAGCACGTATACAATACAGCTCCATTAATGCATATGTCTTATACAGTGTGGATTTTCTGGGGGTCTGGAACGGATTAATTCAATTTACATTAGAGAACCGAGGTACTTCTGTATATAATTTGCTGATGTTTCAGCTATGCTACAATATGGCGGTACATGAACAATTCACACTGTACAGGAAGTTAAAAACAGTATACCGCCAAGCACTACAGAGTGTAAACCTGGTCAACTGTCATGTCCGTCTATTCTGGATTTTGATTATGGTGCATTGACCATTCTGTCCAACCTAGTAAATTACTCGTGAACTACAAGTATCTAAAAGCTAAGTGTAAAAACCAGCCATGGGGCATTGAGCCATCATGGGATATCAGAATTGGCATTCGTCTCTGTTCCCTTAAAGGAGAGTAGAAGCAAAGAAGCACATTGGGCCACCAAAGCTGTTTCTGTCTTATAGAATTTTGTTAGCCTGCCTAAATCTCTTTCATAACATATCCACTATTTGGGGAATGCAAACCCTACCCATACATAATGTTCCCCTTGGCAGGAGACTTGGTAACGAAATATGGAATGCTTGACAAAGTTAAGGGAGCACATCTTGTCCTGTCCCTGGTGAGTTCTGATGCAGTTGCACTGACACGGTATAACAGCGCATGGAGTCTCTCTGGGTACAGAGATATTCATATATGGGGAGATCCAATATATATGAGTGGAGCGAAGCTGGACCAGCCAAGTCACGCTCACTGTCCTGCCTGGCTCCCCACCCAATTAATGGTGCAAGAGTTATTACAACCATTCTCACTAGAACAGCCCAGAGGGTGTCCATTGGCAGCAGGCAATTGTCCTTTGCCAGTGACAGTATATCATTGCGTATATGCCACGGTGGCAATTGGGATCGCAAATGGGCCGAGTTGGCGAGATGGAGCCTACTTTATAATATCTTTCATTCTCAGTAGCCCTGAATGTTCAGCATTTGACGGCTGATGTTTTTGGGCTTTGTGCTGGTGACCTCCATTGTGACTTGCTAGCTGCAGCTCACGATAAAGAAGACGCACTTGCACAGCTTGGATTTTACGAAAGGTGACACCGTGCATGCTTGCAACACTTTCCTCTCTATCCATCATCTGGCAGTGATTCTAATGCTGAGGAGGAATTGTACATCAGCTCCTGCTTTACCCTATTCTGCAGAAATGCGGCTGTTTGCAGCAAACTGTAGTGAAAATATCAGACATGCAGGCTGCCAGTGGCTATGGGGAAATGTAATGCACCTGCAGGACTGTGCAAAAGTCTTAATCGTTCTAGATTTTTCAATTTATAGTCTGCATATTCTATATTTAAGTTTTAGTGGTCACTACACTTTGTAGTTCTGCAATTACAGACTGTAGTCCATCTTTTTCTGTACATACTTCGTTTGTCCCCTTTAATCTGTTCTCCAATGGTCAAGACCTTTCCAGGACCAAACACAGATCAGGTCCTATTTGGGTGGTGAATCATTCTGAGCACTGCAATGACAGTGATGTGGTGGTGGTGTGTTAGTGTGTTGAGCTGGTACGATTAGATCAGAGACAGCACTGCTGCTGGAGTTAGAAAAAAAAAACTGTTCACTTACTGTCCACTTTATTAGAGCCATTCACATTATTGCTCCACCTTGTAGATGTAAATTCAGAGACAACAGTGTGATCTGCTGTTGCACAGTCTATAATCATCCATCAGTGCTCACAGGATGCTGGTGGCTGGACAGTTTTGGCTAGTGGACTGTTTTCAGTCCAGCAGTGATGCCGAAGTGGTTTAAAACTTCAGCAGCACTGCTGTGTCTGACCCACACATATCAGTGGCACTACAGTGCTGAGAATGATCCACCACCCATATAGTACCTGATCTGTGGTGGTCCTGATCATTATAGAACAAAGTATGTAGAGAAACAGATGGACTACAGTCTGTAACTGTAGAACTACAGCATGTAATGGGGTGAGCCCCATGGGTAGTGTTGGGCAACCGGTCAAGTATACCAGAAGGATGGTCAAAGTCCCAGTGTTTTTTTCCCTCCCTTTACCTTCACTTACACACCAACAGTTACAGATGTTTACATATCTACAGATGCACACACTGACACAAAAAAACTCAACACTACGCACAATGGCTTCTTCAACCAGTAACTGCAAAGTCATATAATCTGTTCATTCTCTAGGCTCAGACCGTATCCAGACTAATCTCCCTCAGCGTTACCCGATACAGCTTTTGTACCTGTAGCGCCCCCTACTGGCAAAACCAATGTTGTCACAGGTTAATCAGGGGTACAGGTTACATTAACGATCCACATGCTTCAGTAACTGTAATTCCCATTACACAGGCAGGGGTGGACCACAGTCATTTGCAGCACTAGTATGACAGCAGAAACACTCCGTTTGACAAAAAAAGAAAATGATTGCTGAAATTCCAGTACTGTAATGTATATAGTAGCTTAGCAGAAGACTACTACAGCATATTTACTGTTTGGAACACTTCAAGCTCACCTGTTTTCTGAAATAGCTCAGAAAGGCCATCTTCTTCTCTCGTTCTCCCTCTCTCTCTCTTGCATTTTTTAAATCCTGAAATCGATTTCTTTTTAGTCAGGTCTTTACCACCAAGTCAGCCACACAGAAAGTAAACAATAGGTGGTGTCAGGCAGGTGGGTTAAACCACTTGTGCTTTTGAAGCAGGGATGGGGGGGGATAAATTAAAGAACACAATACGTAGATAAACAGAACTCATACTATAAATATATAAATAAAGGAACAGTCTGATATTATGTATTTCTACAATTATATATATAGACAAAATGACAACATAACATAACAGAAAGTATGAAAATTACAAACCAAAATAAATTCATTTCCAACCCAGGAAAAAATGTACCGTCAACTTTGACAGTAGAACCATGAAGTGGCCAAATTACCAACAAAATTCATAGTACAACTGTGGAATAATTCATGGTCAGTTCATAGCCCACCAAGTTTACAGTTGTACTAGTAAATTTCACAGTAGAGCCATGAAGTGGAGAAATTACCACCAAAAATTCATAACAGAACTGTGAACTTCATGGTCAAACTGTGAATTGTAAACTGCAAACATTTTTTCATGGGAAGGCTCTTGGTTTGTTTATTTGGTTTTTATTTAACGTTAATGTTATCAGCATCAGTTGCCATTTCAGCAAGCCACACACGGTTACATCAAGACTAGTCATATATATACACAGAGGTGCTTGAAAGTTTGTGACCCCCTTAGAATTTGCTATATTTCTGCATAAATATGACCTAAAACATCATCAGATTTTCACACAAGTCCTAAAAGTAGATATAGAGAACCCAGTTAAACAGATGAGACAAAAATATTATACTTGATAATTTATTTATTGAGGAAAATTATCCAATATTACATATTAGTGAGTGGCTAAATTATGTGAACCTTTGCTTTCAGTATCTGGTGTGACCCCCCCTGTGCAGCAATAACTGCAACTAAACGTTTCCTGTAGCTGTTGATCAGTCCTGCACACCGGCTTGGAGGAATTGTAGCCCATTCCTCCGTACAGAACAGCTTCAGCTCTGGGATGTTGGTGGGTTTCCTCACATTAGCTGCTCACCTTCAGGTTCTTCCAACAACATTTCGATTGGATTAAGGTCAGGACTTTACAACAAACATTCGATTGATTCAGGTCAGGACTTTTGACTTGGCCATTCCAAAACAACTAACTTTTTTTCTTCCATTCATTTAATAAACATTCTTTAATAGAACGACTTGTGTGCTAGGGCCGAATGTAATATGCTGCATGACCCCCCTTCTCTCTGAGATTCAGTTTCATGAAATGAAGATCACATCAGTTCATTCAGATGGATAAGGTCTTATGCTGGAATGCAGTGTTTCCTTCTTCCAGACATAAAGCTTTTCATCTTTTAAACCAAAACGTTTCTATTTTGGTCTCATCTGTCCACAAAACATTCTTTCCAATAGCCTTCTGGCTTGTCCACGTGATCTTTAGCAAACTGCTGACGAGCAGCACTGTTCTTTTTTGAAGAGCAGTGGCTTTCCTCCTTGCAAACCCTGCCATGCAAACCATTGTTGTTCAGTGTTCTTCTGATGGTGGACTCATGAACATTAACATTAGCCAATGTGAGAGAGGCCTTCAGTTGCTTAGAAGTTACCCTGGGGTCCCTCATGACCTCGCCAACTATTACACACCTTGCTCTTGGAGTGATCTATGTTGGTCGACCACTCCTGGGGAGGGTAACAATGGTCTTGAATTTTCTCCATTTGTACACAATCTGTCTGACTGTGGATTGGTGGAGTCCAAACTCTTTAGAGATGGTTCTGTAACCTTTTCCAGTCTGATGAACATCAACAACTCTTTTTCTGAGGTCCTCAGAAATCTCCTTTGTTCGTGCCATGATACACTTCCACATGTTGTGAAGAGCAGACTTTGATAGATCCCTGTTCTTTAAATAAAACAGGATGCCCATTCACACCTGATTGTCATCCCATTGACTGAAAACACCTGACTCTAATTTCACCTTCAAATGAACTGCTAATCAGAGAGGTTCACATACTTTTGACACTAATATGTAATATTGGATCGTTTTCCTCAATAAATAAATGACCAATATTTTGATGTCATTTGTTTAACTGGGTTCTCTTTATCTACATTTAGAGCTTGTGTGAAAATCTGATAATGTTTTAGGTCATATTTATGCAGAAATATGGAAAATTCTAAAGGGTTCCCAAACATTCAAGCACCACTGTACACTCAAATCAATTTAGCGTAATCAATTAACCTAACATGTCTTTGGACTGTAGGAGGAAACCGGAGTGCCTGGAGTAAACTCATGCAACCACGAGGAAGACACGCAGTCAGAAGGACCCTGGCCACTCCACCCTGTGATTGAGGCTGTTGCTATATAGATATATATATATATATATATATATATATATATATATATATATATATATATATATATATATATACACTTCATATTAAATAAAATCAAACAAAATAGTAATATTGACATTACGCATTCTTAACGAGGCAGCATAGCGGCACAGCAGAGTCTGACGCATTCCTTCTTTCTTTGCTTTGGTTTCCTTCCACATTCCAAAAACATGCCAGTATATGGTTTGACTGCTCTACATCGGCTTCATGGACTGAATGTGTAATACCAGTGACACACTGGGGCAGTGCCCAGGTCAGTGATAAACTAGAAGCTGTGAATAGGCATATACTACTAACTCTTGCACATTACACTGTCAAACCACAACATGGTGTATTCCTTGTAAATTAAACAGGAAAGACTGTCTCTTGAGCTTGCAGATAATTAATTGAGATAGACAATAGTGCAGTCCCTGGCAGACAGTGTGGAAAGTTTGTAATTAATTGACAAATGTATGACTGATCTCATTAGGCAACGTATTGTATCTCAGTTAATTTAGCCCGTGTGTGAATGTGTGTTCAGGAACAAACCTGACTAGTTCAGTTACTAAATTACATACTGTACAACCTTATGAAGGTTATATCTGCTAGCTGCACAGCCCAGCCAGTTGTAATGAGTGCTGTAAAGGAAAAGAATCAAGGCAACACATTTTGATACTTAGCATATTCATTTACATAACTTACTGTCAACATACAGTACTGTGCAAAAGTCTTAAGCCACCATGACATTTGTTGTTTTAGCAATGATATAATGACGATGTTTAACATATTGTTGACGATTATACCCAACACTTGGATTTGTCACATAATAATACTGTTATAATAATACTGTTTTCCACTGATCTTCACTCCAATCTTGATTGGCTTTAGAATATCTTAGCCTTTTCACCATGTTCCTGGTTTCTTGCCTACTACCCTTCCAATTCCTGAATCAGGCCATTCCTGATCAAGTTTCTTCAGACTGTAGAAGGGACAACTTGGGATCCTGATGAAGCTGCCAGATGCTGCTATTCCTCAAGTGTAAGGGGAGGTCACACTAAATAATTACAGCCGTAGCATATAGAACCAGTTTTTTTTCTAATAGTTTTTTTAAATACTGCATACAATTTTTTGGTATTTTCTGGTTGTACTCTAATAAAGAGACTTGTGGTCATTATACCATTGCTAAAACAATGGTATAGCTAATCTAAGGGTGGCCTAAGACTTTTGCACTGTACTGTAGATTTCACAATTATGTGTGGTTTGTGAGAAATCTATCGTATTTATAAAGTTCTGCACTTGTATTGTCATTGCTGTGGGAGCTTGTATTTGTTGAGGGAAGGGGGAACGGTTGTGGGTGAGCATGCTCACAAACAATGAATACCACTTAGTCTAAGAAAATCAACTGCTCAGCCATGAAGATGAAAGCCAAGTGCGGTAGCATTTAGTGTGTAATATGATCTGTTCTCCTTATTCAGTGTGACTTGCAGTTGATCTTAATCAGGTGGAAGCTTGGTAGAGCCAGGACAACTTTCAACTAACAACCTTCTGATTAGTAGTAGCATGGTTTAACCACTGACCCACCACTCAGGACAGAGATTTAAACTCTGGATCCAATGTCAGCACAGACAACTGTCAGGAGTATCCCACATGCCAAAGTGGTTCCCAAAGTGGGGGGCACACTCCTTAGGGGAGGGGCTATTGTGCTATTGTAGATTCTCATCTACAAAAGGGAGGGCACTGCAGAAAAGTTCAGGAACCACTGGTTTAAACTTTTTTTTCAGTCAAGTTACTGAAAAAGTCCAAGGAAGCTTGTTAACGTCCAACAATATTACACATGATATGAACAGCATAAAGCAATACACTAAGTTAAGGAAGATAAAGGAATGTGGGGTTTTATCACGCATCACTCCTTTTGCTGAGAATAGTGGCTTTGCATAACAAAAGCTAACCTAACTGTCAGCGCAGAGTGCAAGGTCTGAACCAACTCTGAGCAGTTCGATTCTACTTAAGATGTTTTATTACACTGTAGTTTTTACTGTGATTGGTTTTGATCAGCATTTAATGCAGCACAAAAAAGACCATAAGGGTCAAACTGCACCCGTGTAATGCCTTCTGAACAGAAGCACCTTATTGTAAAATTTCAGCTTTTACATAGATATTGTAAGATTATCGCATCATCAAACAGACCCTGCTGGAAGGGGAACGTGGCAGCAGGCACAGGCCTAATTAAACAATACCTGCAAGCATGGCCTGCTTGAGCTAATGAAATATCAGATAAATAAATGAGGTTTGACGTTTCTGCAGCTAACCTCGGGAGGATTGAGCTCTCAATTAACAAGTTCCTGTGCCCTGTGGACATCCTCCTAGGCAGTGGCAGCTTAAGAGCAAGCCCGCTCTCCCTCGCTCAGCCTTTATATGCAGCTTGTTAAAGTCTGGCTCCAAGGAGCACTTGGGAAATAACTGCTTTTATTTCCCGCATGGCCTGCATGAGTTCATTCCTGCAATACGGTGTCTCTCTGTCTCTCTCTCTCTCTGTCTCTCTCTCTCTCTCTCTCTCTCTCCACACAATAGGAAGGACCATCAAGTTTAGCACTGGATAATTACTGAGACAAACACCACAGCAAGCAGTAGGTATTAAGATTCCTTGCACATTTAGAACCATTTGTGATGTTATAGCTCACCGTAACTGTAACAGATGGTACAAAAAATGCCTTAAAACTCATAACTTGCATAATATTTTTACATGACAACCCAGTATTCTTACCAAAAACATTAATTAATAACATACTGGACCTCCTGACTGGGTAGTGCACTTGGCCCAATGGGAGAAGAATGAAAAAAAAAATGATTCTCCTGAACAAACATTGCCCCAGGACCCTTGGAATAACAATTTTTCGTCCCAGGCTTCTATGTGTTATATTAAAATTGCTTATGAGTAAAGCACAAACAACAGCTGTATTCATCACAAACTCTGTTTCTGTGACCAGACAATGACAGTTATGAATTTTCAGAGAGAAAACAAGACGAATTTGCATGTTCCCTTTCACACAATCAGGCAAGGAACAATATATGCATTGCAAATTTCTCTTGCATTATCATATACAAAATACATTTACATTTACAGCATTTAGCAGACGCCCTTATCCAGAGCGACTTACAATTGGTACAGTCGTACAATCCAAGCAATTGTGGGTTAAGGGCCTTGCTCAAGGACCCAACTGTGGCAGCTTGGCAGAGGTGGGATTTGAACCCTGGACCTTGTGGTCCATAGTCCAGTACCTTACCCGCTAGGCTACCACAGTCCCACTGTGGTACACTGCCCACAAAATACACTGCCTGGCCAAAAAATTTCACCAACTGGTCTTAACTAAGCAAATAGGCAAGAGCCTTCCATCGGATAAGCTGGCAACATGTTATTTAACCCTAACTGATTCAGTGAGTAGCTTCTCATTTGTTTAAAAAAACATGTCAAAAGACACATCCTGTGGTCGTGGAAAAGATGTTGTTCTGTATTAGAAGGGTCAAATTATTGGCATGCATCAAGCAGAGAAAACAGAAAACATTAAGGAGATTGCTGAAACTACTAAAATCAGTTTAAGAACTGTCCAACACATTATTAAAAAGTGGGAGGAAGTCTTCGAGGAAGGAATGTAGTCGGAAAAAAAACTTGAATGATCGTGATTGCCAATCACTTAAACGTTTGGTGAAATCAAATTGTAGAAAAACAACAGTAGAACTCAGGGATATGTATAATAGTGAAAGTAAGAGCATTTCCACATGCATAATGTGAAGGGAACTCAAGGGATTGGAACTTAACAGCTGTGTAGCCTTAAGAAAACCACTTGTCAGTGAGGCTAAAAAGCAAAAACAGCTTCAATTTGCTAGGGAGCATAAAGATTGGACTCTGGAGCAATGGAAGAAGGTCATGTGGTCTGATGAATGTGATGAGTATCTTGAGTGTGTAAATGAGCAATTAGAATGTGTGCTTCGCTCAACCCTGGACACGACTGCCCCTGCTAGGGTCAAACGTATTAGGGAAAAAAGGCTAGCACCATGGTATAATGACCACACCCGTACCTTAAAGCAAAGAACACGGCATTTAGAGCGCAAATGGAGACATAGTAAATTGGAGGTGTTTAAGATTGCTTGGAGGGACAGCATGGCAGAGTATAAGCATGCCCTCACTAAAGCTAAAGCTGCATACTTCTCTTCAATCATAGAGAAAAATAAGAATAATCCAAGATTTCTCTTTAATACAGTCTCCAAATTAACAAAAAACCCCTCAGAAAGTGACTACTCTCCCATTCTGTGTAATTTTTAACAGTAATGATTTTTTCATTCATGACTTTCTTTTAATGATAAGATAGAAAACCATTAGGCCAAAAACTCAATGCTCATCACATCACCAAACTATTCAGCCACCTTCCAGATGCAGCACTAGTGAAGACATCAGTTTAATAATCTTTTACCCCAATTACTAATACTGAACTATCCGCACTGATCAGCTCGTCTAAGTCATCAACATGTTTATTAGATCCAATTCCTACACGTTCACTCAAACAAGTATTACCCAGTGTTATAGAGCCAGTGTTAGTTATTTTAAATTCATCCCTTACCTTTGGTTATGTGCCCAAATCCTTTAAGTGTGCCGTTATCAAACCACTGATTAAAAAAAGCCAATCCTGACCCTTGTGTGATATCTAATTCTAGACCAATTTCAAATCTACCATTTCTGTAAAAGATCTTAGAAAAAGCCGTCTATTAGCAGCTCTGCAGTTACCTCCAAAGGAAGGAAATTTATGAAACATTTCAGTCTGGCATCATAGTACTGAAACAGCATTAATTAGGGTACTAAATGACTTGTTAATGTCCTCAGATAAGGGATGTTTTTAATTTCTTGTTCTGTTAGATTTAAGTGCAGCATTTGACACTATAGATCATGATGTTTTACTAAATAGACTAGAAAATACTGTAGGTATTAAGGGATCAGCACTTTCTTGGTTTAAATCCTACTTAACTGACCGGTACCAGTTCATATAAATAATCTAAGGTCTAAGCTCTCAAAAGTGAAGTATGGCATGCCTCAGGGGTCAGTGCTTGGCCAGCTTTTATTCTCTCTGTACATGCTGCCACTAGGCTCAGTTATTCGCAAACATGGCATTAGTTTCCACTGCTATGCAGATGATACACAGCTGTACATATCAGCCAAACCTAATGACAGCCTTACAATCAACAAAATTGAGGACTGTGTAAAGGAAATAAAAGATTGGATGTTATTTAATTTTCTCTTACTTAACTTTGATAAAACTGAGGTTCTATTGGTAGGACCCAAGGCTGTGAGAGACAGGTTAGCTACATCTATCCTAAATCTAGATGGCTGTCCAGTATTGCCAAGTCCGTCTGTAAAAAACTTAGGGGTCACATTTGATTCAGATCTCTCCTTTGATGCACACATTAGCAGCATCACTCGAATTGCTTTCTTTCAATTACAAAATATCGCTAAACTTAGAAATATCCTCTCTTTTAATGATGCAGAGAAACTTGTTCATGCGTTTATAACCTGAAGGTCGGATTACTGTAACGCCTTACTTACTGGATGCTCTAGTAAATAAACTTTAGTTAGTTCAGAATGCAGCTGCCCGAGTGCTATCTCGAACTAGAAAATTTGATCATATCACTCCTGTTCTATCATCACTGCACTGGTTACCAGTCAAATTCCGTATTGATTACAAAATACTTCTTATAATTTATAAAGCTCTACATGGCCTGGCCCCACATTATCTGAGTGAACTCTTAGAGTTTTACAATCCAACTCGTCTACTACTTCGTTTTTCGTTCGCAGGGTGCAGGACTTCTTTTAGTTCCTAGAATTAAAAAAGTCACCAGCAGGGGAAAAGGCTTTCCTCCTCATACATTGCCCCCCAACTATGGAATAAACTTCCCCACTTTCGTTCGGAGATTCAGACACCCTCCAAAGTTTTAAGTCTAGGCTAAGACATTTAACTTATTTACGCAGGCTTTTTGACTAGATTTAGACCAGGTTGCATGGTTTGGGTTGCCTGGGCCTGAGTCTGGAGTCATGTCTGACCTGCCTGCCTTGTCCGCTAGCCAAGGAGTGTCGAGTGGGGGCGGTCCCTGGCTGAACTATTGCTTCGGTCCCTCGTGATCTTGACTCATTCCCATCCTTGCCTTAGAATAAGGGCAGAGCTGGGGGTTCATAGTCAAAGAGTCTTATGGTGATCATAAGAACGTGGGGTTTTTGCCAAATGTGCTCATGTGATCCCTCTTGGCTGTGTTTCCTACCAGTTCTCCCCCCTCTTTCTAGCTTTCTAGCTATGCTGCTAATAGCTAATTGCTGCCGGGGTCCTCATGCTACACTTGCAAAATCAGTGATTGACCATGGCATCAACATGATGTTTAATAGACACTGGTTGCTCTTTAATCAATAAACTAATATTACATTTTCTGTTTTCTTCCTCCTCCCGATCCTGTGTCCCGTCAGATTCCGGCCCCCACACATGATGTTCATCTGATGGAGCTCCACTCAAGCTGCTTCCGTCATCAGCTCCAGCCCCATCATACCCGGGCCACTTAATGTCGATGTGCATAATTCACATTTTATTCGACCATGACTCCATGACTTTAGTTTCGCTCTTAGATTTATCATCATACCCGGGCCACTTAATGTCGATGTGCATACTTCACATTCTATTTGAACTTTGACTCCATGACTTTAGTTCGCTCTTAGATTTATCATCTATGCCGCCCAAGGAGGTTGGGTCCCTTTTGAGTCTTGGTCCTCTCAAGGTTTCTTCCTAGAACTAGGGTGTTTTTCCTTGCCACTGTCGCCCTAGGCTTGCTCAATTTGGGATTGGACGTAGTTATTAGGAGATAATCTAAACTTGTAAAGTTGCTTTGAGACAATGCTCCATTGTAAAAAGCGCTATATAAATAAATCTGACTTGACTTGATGAGTCCAGATTTACCCTGTTCCAGAGTGAGTTCCAGATGCACCCATCATGCCTAGTGCCTACCATACAAGCCTGTGGAGGCAGTGCTATGATCTGGGGTTGCTGCAGTTGGTCAGGTCTAGGTTCAGTAACGTTATGTGCCCAAAGAATGAGGTCAGCTGACTACCTGAATATACTGAACGACCAGGTTATTCCATCAATGGATATTTTCTTCCCTGATGGCACTGATAGTCCAAGATGAAAATTCTAGGGTTCATCGGGCTTAAATTGTGAAGAGAGGTTCAGGGAGCATGAGATCATTTTCACACATGGATTGGCCACCACAGAGTCCAGAACCCCACTGAGAATCTTTGGGATGTGCTGGAGAAGACTTTGTGCAGTGGTCCAAATCTACCTTCATCAATACAAGATCTTGGGGGAAAAATTAATGCAACTCTGGACAGAAATAAATGTTGTGACATTGCAGAAGCTTGTGGAAACGATGCCTCAGTGAATGTGTGCCGTAATCAACGCTAAAGGCGGTCCAATAAAATATTAGCGTGTGTGACCTTTTTTTGGCCAGGCAGTGTATATGAATTATAAAATATTTAGTTACATGAAACCAAGAGCGCAAATAAGTTAGTCTGTTCTGTTTTGATTTGTCCTTATCACACCAAAAATGGAACCTGATACAAATGCACATAGAAGTTTGGAATTTGCTAAGAAATGTATTTGCTTTTGAAATAATTAATACTACATATTTCCTGTCTCAAACAGCATAATTGCTGTATTAGATGACAAAACATAATTGTAGTAAAACAGCTTAAACCAGTTATTCTGTTCAGTTAAGGTAAATTGTCTTTCCTTGCTCTGAAAAGTATGTTGTGCATTAAATAGTACATATAGAAGCCAGTCTATTGCTGCTTTGCAGAATCAAAGTAATTGTGTGTGTCAGATTGCCATCTAACATAACATTTTACATAAAGGTGTTTGCAACTGTCCTAACAGTCACTGGACAATGAAGATGTGCAGCTAATAATGAAAATCATGGTGAAAATAGAATGATCATGTGAAGGACTGTTACTTCTGCCTGTAAAAGTAATAAACTTATTGAATACCCCAATCCGCCTTCAGTCATGAGACCAGTGCCACACAGTTTTCCAGTGCCGAAGCCATCAGAGAAATGAAGATGAAGATACCACAAGACATGACCCAGATGTGGAAAACGGCACTGACCCAGATGTTGAACCCTTTATGTCTGATTGTCCTCATCTGCTAACACAATGAGAATTAGATGAGCTGGTCAAAAGTTAGATTTGTCAAAAACTAATGCAGAAGTACTTGGTTTAAGATGGTGAAAGAATGGGGTTTGCTGTCACCAGGTACAAACATTTCTTTCAAAACAGTCAAAAATATTTAACAACCTTCTTTATGCAGGTTGACAAACCTCTGCACTAAGACTGATGTATTGTCCATGGCTGTTTTGGGTTATGTGTATAACAAAATAGCTTTTTTAAAAATAGTTCAAGCCTGAAAGCTGTCCTGCTACACAATGGCAATGTCCACCCTTCAATATGTGCTGGCTTTGCAGTAGATATAAAAGAAACCTACAGTGACATGGAAATGATGTTGAAACACACATGACAGTGACTTGAACGTCTGTGGTTAATCAAAAGTATTGGCACCACAACTAGGAATGCAGCTCAGATATGTAAAGAACTGTTGTTTCCATTCTGAATTGGATAACTGTGCTAAAGAGTCACATGACATTAAAAAGAACTGCCTGCTCTATAAGCATTTCGTTCCAGGACAGAAACGGTGAATAAATCACTTGTCGCCCAAACAAAGATATTTCTGCTTCCTCTTCACACAAAGCTCAGACTGATGAAAGCAATGAACAAATAAGGTGATGGATTTTGCTATTTGAGACAGATGACAGAATAACTGATGCCAATATAAAGGAAGGCATTTTTGTTGATCTACAAATCAGACAGGTCATCAATGACAGGTACTTCTAAGATCTGCTAGTGGGGGCAGAACACATAGAGATTGTTTTGTGGGAACTGCGGGGCTGACTGACAACATGCTTAAACCATACAAAACAATGAAGTGCAACATGTATTTGAAAATTCAGAAAATTTTCTGCTTTCATACATGGAATTCCCTGCTGATCTTGCAGTCAGTGGTAAACATGGTGAAAGGTTTCATCAGGACAATGTGACCATAGACAAGCAATTGGAATCCATCAGGGCTGGGTGACTATTGTTGGACAGTGAAATGAGACACCAGATGCTGAGATAAAAAAAAAAAATCTGCTGCAAAACATTTTGTCATCATTATACGATGACGCATAATTTTATATAATGCAATTAAATTAAAGAAAATAATTTTTATGAATCTGTGTTTCTTCAGCAAATCTAAAATGAGTGTTTGTGTTCAGCCTGACATTATCTAAGATAGATATGTCTATCATAAGACATAAGTCTTAGTATTTAAATATTGAACAATCAGTTATTTCATAGTGTAATAACATACCGCCACTGGCCACTTTATAAACGTACACCTCCTTGTCTACAGTCATTGTTCATTTCATCAGTTCCTCTTACCATATAGATGCACTTTGTAGTTCTACAATTACAGACTGTAGTCCATAGGTTTGTTAGTGTTTGTTGTGGTAATATGAGTGGATCAGTCACAGTAGTGCTGCCGGAGTTTTAAATCACCTATGTCACTGCTGGATTGATAATAATCCACCAACCAAAAATAACCAGCCAGCAGTGTCCTGTAGGCAGCATCCTGTGAGCACTGATGGAAGACTAGAGTACTGTTTCCCAAACTTTTTCTGCTTTTGTAGATATGAAAATCCCCCCAACCACAAGAGGAGGACTAACAGAAACTGTGCAACAACAACTGTCTCTGACTTTATATCTACAAGGTGGAGCAAAAAGGCAGGTGTGTCTATTCAAAGTGCACAGTGAGTGAACACAGTGTATAAATACTCCAGCAGCACTGCTGTTTTTGTCCCGCATGTACCAGCTCAGCACACATAAACACACCATCACATGAGTGTCACTGGTCCAGTGAGGGTCCTGACCATTAGAGAACAGAGTAAAGGGGATGAACAAAGTATGTAGAGAAACAGATAAACTACAGTCTGAAATGTATGTGCCTTTTGAGAAAAAGCTTCTCTCACTATGTGGTTCTTTCATGATTTGCCTGATCATGATTGATTAGTTGATCCAGTGTTTTCTGGTTATACCCAGCACTGTACTGGAATAGTCTGTCCACTAGGTGTCTCTGCTTCTCCAGTTTTCCTGTCTCAGTCCCTCATACGTCCAATCTACTAAAAATCAGACCTGCTAGATAAGATGAATTCAGCCTCGAGTTGCATGCCCTGCATAAGCGAAATTGCTTTCTCTATTACGTGCCTGTTGAACAGCACTTCAGACTGCGTTTCTCTTCGATTTTAAGCTCCAACCCTAACTTCCACCCCCCGAAAAAAAAAAAAACAGATGGCAAACTGTGATGTTCTGCGATCTGCTCTCCCCTGGGACAGTGCTAACACAGCAACTCTGCATGTGTTCTTTCCTTTGCTCACCTTTTATTATGTATGTGCTTTAAATAGGCTTCACCTGTGGCCCAACTGTGTAAAAAAATAAATAAATAAACAAACATCACAATTGAAATGCTGTTTACTGTGTTACTGGATACTGGTTAAAGGATTTCTGACGATTTTTTTTTAATCTAACTGATTACAAAATTTCTTATATGGTTAACCTACTGTATGTTGGCACATGTGGCACAATTATTGGCATCCCTGCATTTAATAACTTGTACATCCTCCCTTTGCAAATACACATTGGGGAATTTGACACAATTGGGGGGTGAATTTTTAAAAATGACCCACAAAGGGCCACATTAAAAAGATGCACCTATATGGAGAAATTGCCTCATAGCAGCAAATTCCTTTGTCATTCAAAGTCTGTAATAGGTACAGATCTTACATGACCTAACTACTAGCCATACAGTAACGTGAGATACAGATCAAGCAAAGATACAGGCAGTGGTACTTGCAGTAGCAGGTCCTAAATATTGAGAATATACACTGGTCCAATCAAATGTACATCTGGTCTGTAGCTGCATTCATTCAGTACCAGCCAAATAACTTTTAAAATTGAATTTTGTTACGTCCAATAACTTATGAGAAAACTATTCCTAGATCTATTTAACATTTTCCCCTTTTCTGCCTAGAATACTAGTACTAGAATACTATAGTAGTATTTTTTATCAATTAAACTTTGTATGTTTTATTTAAACTGTACGTCTTCTCACCTGACTGTCCTTCCAAGAAGCTGCTGCCTTTACAAAAAGTTTCTTATATCAATCTATAGGAAGAAGAATAGCATTGAGTTATGATCAACTACTAACTTACCATCATCAGGCATCTGTAAAATATACATTCATAAAATCAAGAGGGAACAATCCATCCATTCATGTCTGCCCTAAACACTGCAATGTTTAAATTAAAACTCTAATTGGCTTTTTCAGTAGGCTAGCTTTATGTTAACCAAGCGTCAGGTTTCCTCTGCTAGCATAATGAAATATCCACTAGTGCACCAATGACTTTTCATTTTGGTTAATTAGCGTTTGTAACAGGCATTCAAATGACGTATTTAATTTTGAATTAAAATTTCACTCGCCTTCAGGAACATCCACTCACACAGACCCCTTCTCCCTCATACATAGTGTTGTGTATTTTACTAGTTAAGTAGTGATAGCAAAGCAGTACTAGTAAAGCAGAGAGACGTTAGAGATCAAACACTGAACGCTTGTTTTACGAACGTTTTGAGGCAGCAGCGCCTCCCCCAGGTCCTAGTGCGTCAAATTTCATTACATAGTGAACATGGGAATTAAACAGAACAGTTGAATAAGAGATAAGAAATAATAAAATATACTGACGATTTAAACTAATAATGCATGTTTATCTAGAGAGCCTAGAGAACATTTTGAGGGGGCTATACCCCCCCAATTGCAACAGGTCTAACGACATCCCTGCTTCCCAGGTTCTCTCTTGTGCACTCTTCTCTCACACCCACACCATAGGTTTCCTATGGATTTCAGATTAGGGGACTGAGAGGGCCATGGCAGAACCTTGATTTTGTATTCAGTAAACCATATGTGTGTTGTTCTGGACCACTGTCCTGCTGGAAGATTTAGTGACAGACAGATTTTGATTAAAATGCTATGCCATTTCATTGCACCCATGTAGACATGCACCTTAAGTATGTTCCCAGAACCTTTGGCAAAAAAAAAAAAACATCAACAACAACAACAACAAAAAAACAGCCCTAGATCGCAGACCCTCCACCATACTTAGCGCTGGGCATCAAGCTCTTTTCAGAGTACCTATGTTTGTTTTACTCCAAACCCGTCAAAAGTCCCTGAAAAAACTACCCACAATGGTACATCTTAAGCTATTGTTTGGCTGCAATGAATAAAATAAGATATCTATTGCATTAAACACAGTCTTACTATAAACATATTTTAAATTCCCTTTTTTCTTTCAGAGTGTAATATTATACACCACTTTATTATACTGTATTACGTACACCTCCTTTTTCTACACTCACTGTCCATTTTATCAGTTCCACTTACCATACAGATGCACTTTGTAGTTCCACATTTACAGACTATAGTCCACCTGTTTCTCTACGTACGTTGATATTCCCCTTTACTCTGTTCTATAATTATGAGAGCCCCCCCAGAACACCCACAGAGCAGGTATTAATTGTGTGTTTGTTGTTTGTTGCCAAAAAGCTCAATTTTTGCTCATTTTATCTAACCATAGAAAAGGCCCACAGTCCCTGAAAAAAACTACCCACAAGGGTGTCATGCTATTTTGTTTGGCAACAATTAAATTCAAATTGAAAATTAAGATAATGAAATCCCACTTTTCTATTGCATTATTATTATTATTGCTCCCCAGTTGCATCTATGCAGAGTCCCAGCATGGTATCCTACTTTTCCTACCATGCAAAAGTAGTTCATTAGCAGTTAAATAACAGACCTGCTACCTTTATTAACCATAGGCTGCATCCCAAATTGCATACTTCATACTAAACAGACTGACAGACTACTACTTATATCACTACATATAAGTGATGACAATACTGGAGCAAAAGGATAAGTTTATTGGGGAAAACTGTACAAATGAAAGGAGGCTCTAGTACCCTGTTAGGCTGCCTCTAGCCTGGATACAAGATGACATGTGGTTGGGCATGAAGGCAAACAGGTTCTGTATGGTATCCATTTACCCACAGATGTTACAGCTGAGCCTGTACATCTTGCTCACTCTGCCAAAGCTGGCATCCCATCTGCTCCCATAAATGCTTGACTGGTGATACTTGTGGTGACTGGGCAAGCCAAGGAAGTGTTGCAATCTGGGAGAGACATTCCTGGGAAACCCCTGCTGTGTGTGGTCAGGGATTATCCTTCTGAAAAATGCCAATTGGAAGACCTGCCATAAGAGGCAGCACACATGGCTGCAGGATGTCTTGCACATATCACTGATTTGTTAGTGTCCCTTGTATCACTAATAGGGTTGACTGACTGTCATATGCAATGGGTCCCTAGATCATCACATCGGCAGCTGGGGCTGTGTGTCATTCCATAGCAAAGGCAGGATTGAAGCGCTCACCACAAGGCCTCCATATTCTAACCTGTACTTCATCAGATCCCAAACTGAAAGCTGGATTAGTCACTAAACACAATATAATTCCAGTCTGTAGCAATTCAGGTTTTTCGTTCACAACACTAAAAAAGTTTGTCAACTGGGCAAAATGTCTTTGAGTGCGTCGCAGAGGCATGTCTAGCAGTCAACAATCTCTCATCTAGAGGAACACTACCCAAAAGTAGCCTCTGGGAGTCTGTTTATAGGGCAAGGGGGTAGGCACTTTTGCAGCATCTTGTGGCAAGACCCAGTGTCTAATCAGACCCCACCTGCAATAATTTACATATCTGCCTGAGACATAACTGCATACTGAGTTTTGCAGAAATCTGACATTTCTATACGAGTGTGTGTGTTTTTTTATGATTTTTTTTATTTCAACTTTTAACACTTTGGATAACTTCTGAAATGCCATAGATTTAAATGGATTTGACAGGGTTAGCTACTACTAAAGATATAGTGATACAAATCAAGGCTACAGACAAGTAATTTGTAATATGCTTTTATGTGATGGCAGAAGGACATTTATAATAAGGACTATTATAAAAATCATGAATATTCATGGTCTCTGGTATGTTTTCATGAGGGCAAAGGTTTAGAGACATTCCTGTGTTATATTTAGCCATTTCTATCTTCATCTTGCCATTCAAAATAGAATATATCATTAAAGTCAAGTCAGATAAACTTCACTGAAAAGTTATTTGTGTGGGATAACAAGGCTGAATACAGTATACGCATTAGTACATCGGGTAAATGTGAAAGCCTAGTGCACTTGAGGGACGCCGGGATTCCACGCTCTTGACAGCTCATGTGGAACATATTAAAATGGCCTGACATGTACAGCACAGCAGTGGGACTGCAGGAGATTATGAGTGTGGCCCTTCATCACACACTAGTGAACGAGGGACCACCAACAAAGAGGATAGGGACCAAGGGCCAGTCACTTGACACAGACAGGCGAAAGGATCAAACTTGTTGAGTTTGTGGCAGAAAAAAGTGGCTGCCCGACTTCATATCAACTTCTAGATTAATTAAATCACATTGTCGTCAATGCAGCTCGAAAGCTCAGATGGTTAAATCATGATTGGTGAGGACTGGAGCTCACAGGACTCCACACATTTAGAGACAGGCTTTTCAGTGTAGCCCATTGAAAGGCAATCAAGCAGAAGGCAATGTGTTCCATTCAGTGTACCAGGTGGTGTGATTTGTGTACCACACAGCTTGCATTATTGGACCAGCACATCAATATCATATACAGGGGTTTCTGTGGTCCTGCTTCAAATAGGAATACCCCTGAGATTACACTCACCACACACAGTGATGTTCATTCAACACAGCAACAATGGAAATGTTTTTTCGGGGGATGGTCTGGGGACTGAATATCCGAAGTTCTGTTTCTCCAGATCCTACAGCCAACCTTTTTAATTCATACTCATTCACACAGGCCTGAGCTCCTGTAGAGGTTCTAAAGTCAGGTTGATTAAATAAATTACAAAGGACTCTCAGGTGCTTCCCGAAAGCACATGGCAAACCACCAAAATGTGCATATTTGGTAGTCTTTTACTCGATTACAAATGTTTTAGGCCACCATTCGATTTGCTGTTTTAGCAAATGGTATAACGACCACACATGACGTCTTTTCAACAACTGGACTCAAAAATACTCTTTTCCACCAATCTTCATTCCAATCTTTGTGAGCAATAGCACATCTTCACCCTATTCCCCTAGCACCTTTTATCATGCAAGTGGCTTAAATAGGCATCACCTGTGGCCCAG
Source organism: Ancistrus triradiatus (assembly GCA_025084515.1). Classification (NCBI taxonomy): domain Eukaryota; kingdom Metazoa; phylum Chordata; class Actinopteri; order Siluriformes; family Loricariidae; genus Ancistrus; species Ancistrus triradiatus. The sequence goes on along the minus strand of JAJAGP010000217.1, from coordinate 554,761 downwards.
CTGTGTAAAACAATAAATCACAATTACAATTCTGTTCACTGTGTTACTGGAGACCCAAAGGTTTTCTAATTTCAGACATTTTTTGTAATCTGCTGCATGAAAGTCTCACTGATTACAAAATTTCTTAAATGGTTAACCTATTATAAGACCGATTGTGATAAAGTCCTGTACACAATTATTGGCACCCCTGTTAAAAATGAATAAAATGTGTTCAACTTTTGGTGAATTATCTCAATCTTACACTGTAAAAATGAGAAAGTCCAACCTCTGTTGTTCCCCTTCCAAAAAAGTGGTTTCCTGGCTGTTACCCTTTAAAAAAGACCATTCCTGATCAAGCTTCTTTGGACTGTAGAAGGGTTAACTTGGCATCCCGATGAAGCTGCTAGATGCTGCTACTTAAGTGCAAGAGTTGGTCATACTAAATAATCATTTAGCAACTTCCTGTCTGTATTCTAATAAAGAGACTGAGAAATATTTATATATGGCCATTTCACCATTGCTAAAACAATGGTGTATCTAATATAACGGTGGACATTTTCATAGGACTGTCGATTAAGGAACATTTCAATTCCTGTGTTATCCACTACTTGAGAAAGTGTTAAAAGAAATTAGTGGCTGTCCTTACTATGGTATTTGTACTAGAATTGTATGCATATACTGGATGTTGAACTCAAACTCCATTTTCTCCCTTCTTGTCTTAATTATTCATGTTCAGCTAGATCTCATAGATTTATTCCTCTCTTATGAGCTCCCGAACACTTTTTGGTTAAGCACAGGATCAACTATAATCCATGAGGCTACCACAGTGTGAAGCACTGCGAGATCACTGCCAAAGACTTGAGTCCTTAAGGACAGCAATATCTTTTGTTCAACTTGGCATTAATAAACTTTCAGTAATGTCTAGAGAGTTGTCATCTTAGTACTTCTACTATTAGCATGGAAAGCCATTGCATTCACAGCACCCAGCCATTTAGTGGCGAGTAGGTTAGTCAGCAAGTGCCTTAAACCTTCTGCACTGGTGTGTTAAATGATGAATTAAGCATTATCGTTCTCACTTGAGTAGAGTTTACTCATGCTTTCCTTTGTGATGAATCAGAAGCTTCCCACATGAACACATTTGGTAATTTGCCCCTGACTAAATAAATCAAAACTTTCTCCTGTACTGGTCATCATTCACAATTTAGTGATTAACTGAGCAGATTGGAGGAAGCACAAAGAGCAGATTGGCGAAAGCACAAAGCCTTTCACTATCTTACTTGCTCTTATTTTTCTTCTACCACTCAGAGACAGAGCATGATTGGACTTACAGGGTGAACCATTAATCTTCTTTTCATGGATGTGCTTACTTTATTCCCACAAGCTGGGACAGAGCTGGTTGAGGGGGGACTACCAATATGTTTTATCTTTGTTTAGATACTCATACACACACACACAATGTACAGTATATACTCATTACCAGAATATGTGGCTTGATTCCACAAAATCACACAGTTATGAATGAACACAAAGTATTCAGTTATCGAAGTAAGAAAATTAACACCATGACCTTGTTGTACGTCTTTTACATACAGTACACCAATGTTTCCTACCATTAAAACCGCCTGTCTAATAGTGTGTAGGTCCACCTTGTGCCGCTAAGGCTCAGACCTTTCAAGACATTTAAGTCACAAACCCTCACAAACATTAACAGCAGATCCAAGTCCTGTAAATTGCAAGGTGGGGCCAACGTGGATTGGGCTTGTTTGTCTAGCACATGCCCACAGAGACTCATTTGGACTGAGATCTGGGAAATTGGAGCTCAGAACACCTAGAACACTGTCATGTACCTCAAACCATTCGTGAACAATTTTGCACTATGACAGAGTGCATTATCCTGCTAAAACAGGCCACTGCTATTAGGGAATACAGTTGCCATGAAGCGGTGTACTTGGTCTCCAACAATGTTTAAGTAACATACCCAAGTTTTTCAGCAGAACATTACCCAGAGAATCAGAGTGTCAATGTTATTCACTTCACCTGTCGGTGGTTTTCATGTTATTATTGATCGCTGCATATGCAATACTACAATATCAGTCATTGATGGTCAATATTCATTCATTCATACATTTTATTAACTGCTTAATCCTGATCAGGGTTGCGGGAGGATCAGGATTAAGGCAGAAATAACCCTACACACACACGGGGCACTTTAGAGTCTTTGGACTGTGGCAGGAAATCGGAGTAACCTGAGTAAACCCACAGACATGGGGAGGACACCTGGGATCGAACCCAGGACCTTCTCACTGTGAGGCGACAGTGCTACCCACCGAGCCACCATGCCGCCCTTCTTTCACTATTGTCTTTCAGTATTGTAAACCTAATAATAATACAGATTACGGTTTCAGAATTGCGGAAGTATTTAGTATTAATCTTAATTCTATATATAGTTTACTTGCAGATGTTTGAGGCTCTTAGTATTCTTAGTATAACGCCACGTTAGCTTTTTTTTTAGCTGAAATTTTGCTTTACTGTTATAGTGACATCAAACCAGCTTTACAATTTTACATCATGTGCTAATTTATAAGGCCAATCCAAGGAAAAACTCCCTAAATGCTGAAAGGAAGAAACCTTGGGAGGACCAAGACTCCAAAAGGGATGTATTCTCCTTGGGCTGCTTATGTTATAGGTAAGAATTAACCAGGTTAACTATTTAAAATTATATATTATGAAGAGTATAATAAAATAGAGAATATACTACCCTCTGTGGTCTCAGTACAGTGAGGCAGGAGCTGAAGATAGAAGAACATCTTGAGTGGAGCTGAAGCAGAGGAACTTCTTAGGGTGTAGGCTGGAGCTGGTACCAGAACACAAATTCAGAGAGAAAAGAAAAAATGTACAGTGGGGTAAAAAAGTATTTAGTCAGTCACTGATTGTGCAAGTTCTCCGACTTAGAAAGATGAGAGAGGTCTGTAATTTTCATCATAGCTACACTTCAACTATGAGAGACAAAATGAGAAACAAAAATCAAGGAAATCTTATTGCATGTTTTTTAAAGAATTTAATTGCAAATTATGGTGGAAAATAAGTATTTGGTCAATAAATTTGGTTCAACTCAGTACTTTGTAACATAACCTTTTTTGGCAATGACAGGGGTCAAATGTTTCCTGTAAGTCTTCAGCAGGTTTGCACACACTGTAGCTGGTATTTTGGCCCACTCCTCCATGCAGATCTCCTCTAGAGCAGTGATGTTTTGGGGCTGTCGCAGGGCAACACGGACTTTCAACTTCCTCCACAAATTTTCTATGGGGTTGAGGTCTGGAGACTGGCTAGGCCACTCCAGGAACTTGAAATGCTTTTTACGGAGCCAGTCCTTCGTTGCCCAAGCGGTGTGTTTGGGATCATTGTCATGCTGGAAGACCCAGCCATGTTTCATCTTCAATACTCTCACTGATGGAAGGAGATTTTGGCTTAAAATATCATGATACATGGCCCCTTTCATTCTTCCCTTAACACAGATCAGTCGTCCTGTCCCCAAAGCATGATGTTTCCACCCCATGCTTCACAGTAGGTATGGTGTTCTGGAGATTCAAGTCAGCATTCTTCTTCCTCCAAGCACGATGAATTGCGTTTTTCCCAAAAAGTTCTATTTTGGTTTCATCGGACCACATGATATTTTCCCAATCCTCTTCTGGATCATCCATATATTCTCTGCCAAACTTCAGACGGGCCTGGACATGTACTGGCTTAAGCAGGGGGACACGCCTGGCACTGCAGGATCCTTCTCGGCGTGGTGTGTTACTGATGGTAGCCTTTGTTACTTTGGTCCCAGCTCTCTGCAGGTCATTCATCCATTTCTTCCGGACTGTGGTAGCCTAGTGGTTACGGTACTGGACTCTGGACCAGAAGGTCCAGGGTTCAAATCCCACCTCTGCCGCTGTTGGGTCCTTGAGCAAGACCCTTAACCCACAATTGCTTGCATTGTAAGACTGTACCAATTGTAAGTCGCTCTGGATAAGGGTGTCTGCTAAATGCTGTAAATGTAAACGTGTAGTTCTGGGATTTTTGCTCACTGTTCTTATGATCATTTTGACCCCATGGGATGAGATCTTGCATGGGGTCCCAGATCGGGGGAGATTATCAATGGTCTTGTATGTCAACAATTTTCTTACAATTGCTCCCACAGTTGATTTATTCACACCAACCTGCTTGCCTCTTGTAGATTCACTCTTCCCAGCCTGGTGCAGGTCTACAATTTTCTTCTTGGTGTCTTTCGACAGCTCTTTGGTCTTGGCCGTGGTTGAGTTTGGAGTCTGACTGTTTGAGGCTGTGGACAGGTGTCTTTTATACAGATAACGAGGTCAAACAGGTGCCATTAATACAAGTAACAAGTGGAAGACAGAAGAGCTTCTTAAAGAAGAAGTTACAGATCTGTGAAAGCCAGAAATCTTGCTTGTTTGTGGGTGACCAAATACTTATTTTTCACCATCATTTACAATTAAATTCTTTAAAAATCCTACAATGCGATTTCCTGGATTTTTTGAGTAAAAACTCAACTCGTCATGTTTGCATCCCAAGAATACCTACTGTGAAGCAATGGGATAGAAACATGCTTTGGGGCTGTTTTGCTGAAAAAGGGGACAGGACAAATGATCAGTGTTAAGGGAAGAATGAACGGGGACATGTATCGTGAGATTTTAGGCCAAAACCTCCTTCCATCAGTGAGAGCATTGAAGATGGAACGTGGCTGGATTTCCAGCATGACAATGATCCCAAACACACCGCTCGGGCAACGAAGGAGTGGTTCCGTAAAAAGTATTTCAAACCTTTGACCTCTGTCATTGCCAACAAAGGTTATGTTACAAAATATTGAGTTGAACTTTTGTTATTGACCAAATACTTATTTTCCACCATGATTTACAATTAAATTCTTTAAAAATCCTACAATGTGATTTCCTGGATTTTTTTTCTCATTTTGTCTCTCATAGCTGAAGTGTACCTATGATGAAAATTACAGACCTCTCTCATCTTTCTAAGTAGGAGAACTTGCACAATCAGTGGCTGACTAAATACTTTTTTGCCCCACTGTAGTTAGCTATTGTTAAGAGCACAGAGTCTATTACCAGAACATGACTGAACTACTGACACTAAATGTAGCATGAGACTCCGGCAGCATTAGCAATAGCAGCATAGCTAGAAAGGGTTGAACCAGAAGGTAACACAGCCAAGAGGGAAAATAACAATGTTTTCAGCCTCAGACTTTTCCGTAGGATGATGATTTTAAACTACTATGAGAAAATGTTTCGTGGTCTTTAAGCATTAGCAAGCTACCTAGATTAGATTAAATCTAGGTAGCTAGCTAATGCTTAAAGACCACAAAACATTTTCTTATAGCAGTTTAAAATCGAACTACCTAGACTATTAACTGCCTAGATGTTGACTGTGCAATAAACAAATGTTTCACCAAACTGTCTGTCATCATGACTCATGACTATAAATACCCTCTTCATCCAATTCCATTATATATAAACAGTAACTGATATAAATATGACAATCATATACAGTACAATCAAGAGTTGTGATCAATATACAGAGGCTGGTAAATTAATTCTGGCTTCACATAAACTTACATAAACATAACCTATTAAATGCTAAATTTTAAGCCAGAAAGCATCTTTACTTTTATATTTCATGCCATGTCAGGCACTATGAAATTGGATTGCTATTGCAGTCAGCATTGGGCAGACTATAGAGACTAATAATAGTCTTCAGACTATTCAGCATGACTTCTTTTCATTTCAGTCTCTTCCTGTAAATCGTATGAAACCAATGTTTTATGAGTAATTCTGTGTAAAGAAAAAGCAAAGGCAATATTGACCAATAGGGTGAAAGAAAGGAAACAAGCTCATACAGATGCAGATATATTGCATTCTAATGACATATTGGGCTTTGCTGTGTATACAGTATACTATAGATACGGGTTTGTACCTACAGACCCAGGAATATATGAAAAGATGCATATGAATATACTGGAAAGATTAACAGGATAAAAGGTTTCAATTCAAATTTTACAGAGGTCTTTTATATTGTGTCATACTTGTGCCCAGGGGTGGACAGTAACAAAGTACATTTACTTGAGTACTGTACTTAAGTGTGTTTGGGATCATTGTCATGCTGGCCCCCACATTCCATCTTCAATGCTCTCACTGATGGAAGGAGGTTTTGGCTTAAAATCTCACGATACATGGCCCCGTTCATTCATCCCTTAACACGGATCAGTCGTCCTGTCCCCTTTGCAGAAAAACAGCCCCAAAGCATGGTTTCCACCCCCATGCTTCCCAGTAGGTATGGTGCAACTCAGAATTATTCTTCCTCCAAACACAGCGAGTTGAGTTTGATAAAACTTTTTTTTACCAAAAAGTTTTATTTTGGTTTCATCTGACCACATGATATTCTCCCAATCTTCTTCTGAATCATCCATATGCTCTCTGGCAAACTTCAGACGGGCCTGGAAATGTACTGGCTTAAGCAGGGGGACACGCCTGGCACTGCAGGATCTGAGTCCCTCTCGGCGTAGTGTGTTACTAATGGTAGCCTTGTTACTTTGGTCCCAGCTCTCTGCAGGTCATTCATGAGGTCCCTCCTTGTAGTTCTGGGATTTTTGCTCACCGTTCTCATGATCATTTTGACCCCACGGGATGAGGTCTTGCGTGAAGCCCCAGATCAAGGGAGATTATCAATGGTCTTGTGTGTCTTACAATTGCTCCCACAGTTGATTTATTCACACCAACTTGCCTGCCTATTGTACATTCACTCTTCCCAGCTTGGTGCAAATCAGCAATTTTCTTCCTGGTGTCCTTCGACAGCTCTTTGGTCTTGGCCATGGTTGAGTTTGGAGTCTGACTGTTTGAGGCTGTGGACAGGTGTCTTTTATACAGATAAGGAGGTCAAACAGGTGCCATTAATACAGGTAACGAGTGGAGGACAAAAGAGCTTCTTAAATAAGAAGTTACAGGACTGTGAGAGCCAGAAATCCTGCTTGTTTGTGAGTGACCAAATACTTATTTATTTTCCACCATAATTTACAATAAAAAAATTTTTTTAAATCCTACAATGTGATTTCCTGGATAATTTTTTTTCTTTCTCATTTTGTCTCTCATAGTTGAAGTGTACCTATGATGAAAATTACAGACCTCTCTCATCTTTCTAAGTAGGAGAACTTGCACAATCAGTGACTGACTAAATACTTTTTTGCCCCACTGTATATGTTTTTGCAAACGTATCATATTCACTTCTACATTTTAAAAACAAATATTGTACTTTTCACTCTACTACATTTCTATCAAGGTCCTCGTTACTTGTTACGAGTTAAGAAGCAAGGTGGTCTTGGGTTCAATCCTTTCTGTGTGGAGTCTGTGTCCTCCCCGTGTCCGCATGGGTTTACTCTGGGTACTCCCACAGTCCAAAGACATGCATTAGATTAACTGATTATGATAAACTGGCATTGACTTGAGTGAGAGTGTGTATATATATATATATATATATATGACTAGTCTTGATGTAACCTTGTGTGTGGATGTCACCTTGTGCGTGTTGCTGAAATGGCCCGCGATTCTAATAGCGACATTAAATAAAACCAAACAAACAAACCTGTTACTTTGAAGAAGCTTCGAATGTCACTAAATGATTTCTTTCTTTTTCAAAATTTGATTAGATGTTTCAAAGGTGACACTGACAAAGACAGCCTATTCGGAATCAGTATAATAGGGTCACATGAAGTTCATAATTCCTCTGCAAGCATTTTTCAATTTGAACACCAGTTCAAATTCAGTTATTAGGGGTATCAAGTATTAAGTGTTGTGGCAATATTACCACAAGGCAAAGCCCAAAGGATTTACTGGTAATACTTGAGTATTATTAAAAGCAAGTACTCTAACTTGAGTAAAAATCTGATGGTTCAATTTTCACTTGTATCGAAGTATATCTAAAAAGGAAGAGCTTCTGCCTATTTGGTGAAGGTTCAGTACATATTTTGTTCTAGGGCTTGCATGCAGCACACAGGACCACTTCTTTCTGAAGGACAAAGGGAGATTTCAAAACCAGTATCAATTTAAGAATGTTAGTGTGACCACACATTTTCACACAGCTGACACATTCAATAATACGAGGCATGTTGTAGAACTGTTTTCAAGGATTTCTTTGGCAAAGAATGCAGAGGAAAACCTTGTCCTTGTCAAGATCACTGTCATCAGTGAATGAATGGGTGTGACGAGTATGACCCATGGTCTTGGTCTTGTGAAAAACATCAATGATTTCTAATGACTGGAAAAACCATAAAAACATTTCATAGACACAAGACTGGAATGGGCTTGAAATGTCCATATTTTGCTCAGCTTTGATACAGAGTTCAACAAAATTTAAACAGAATATAAATATACTTTTTCTCTAACTCCTGTATGAACTACAATTCTCTGTCAGTTGCTGACCAGTGGTGGACCAAAGATGTTGATTCACTCATAACCTCAATATTCCCAAACATCTGACTGCCTGCTGCAACATCTGCTGCCTCATTTGCTATTCTAATTGTAATCCCTCTGTGGCCAAAATAGAGGAAGACTGCACTAATTGGCTGGAATTGCTCCATACTTTTTTCATGAGTCAGAATGCAAAGTATTTATTTTCAGTTAGCTCCGGTCACGAGTTATTATCCTATACCGAGGACAAGCACTGACCAAAGAATCTGATACTTTATAAACGTGGTATCCCTGGTTCACCCAGAGTTAACCTTAAAAAGTTCCCAATTGAAAACCTTAGTCCCGTTCATTGTTTTGCTCGCTTCCAGCAATCAAGAGAGTGCAATTTAGCAGTTTCATTTGGATTGTCAGGCTTTCTCCCGAAAGCATACTTCAGAAATGTCTATACACGTTAATGGAAAACTAAGTAACCAGCACTGTAAGTGAAGACTTCTCCCTCACCATCTCAACCATAATGCATTTCTGCTCAGGGGTTGATTAGTGTTAAAAGCTTCGAAGTACTTTCTTTGATGTAGCATTTGGAGATAAAGGTATAGAAACACATTGTAAATGTGCATTTATAAAAAGCCTTCGCTGTCCGTTGTAACATAGTGCCGTTTGGGAGAAAGAGAACACCTGGAACGCCACCTCCTTGGCGTATTAGTTTTTTTTTTTCCCATTTTCATTATCTATGTTTTGTTTTCACACACAATTACACTACATGGCCAAAAATATGTAGACAATTTGTGCTTTAAGCTATTTCAGTCACCCCATTGCAAAGAGTTGTATCATATGAATATAGACAGCTAGGAGATAGTGGTACCGCAGTTCTCGACCACCTCGGAAATTGTCACATTCTTGACGCATTTTGACTGGAAAAATGTGTCTAGTTTGCTCAGTACTCGTTACTCGTTCCAGCCAAAACTTTATTCACGATTCAGTACTAAAATGATTCAGATTCACAATAGCTCTTGCTCAGTGCAGAGTCTCTGCTGTGCTTCTTGGGTTTTTCTTTATTTTCACATTTACAGTACTGTATTCTTAGTACAAAGAAGTCTCCATGGGTCCTACAAGGTTACTGATTGCAGCCAACCTACAGGAACGGAGTCCTCTGGAATACAGGCTGTTTGCATTAGAAGCTATGCTAGTGTCCTGAGTTCACCAATACAGTAAGTGTTTTTCTTTCACTTTTCACTTTCAATCCCTTACTCACTAAATTACATTAGATTTTAACACTTTATTGTAAAATAGGCTTTAGGTTAATGATTTTGGCCAGCTGTAGGCTAAATGTTTTAAGCTCGGCTGTTTGTAAGGTTGGCTCCACTATGATACAGTATAGACTATATTAAACTCATCAGTTCATGATACATTTAACTTATTATGGATCTATAGGAACATATCCCCATCGTATATCAGGGAGCACCTGTACAATACAACTCCATTAATGCATATAATGCCTTATACAGTGTGGATTTTCTGGGGGTCTGGATTAATTACATTTTCATTATTCCTTATGGGAAAAATTTGCTAGACTAGCGTTCTGGAACGAACTGACGACGGGAACCAAGGTACCACTGTATCTAGAAGCTATAAAAGCTATAGGCTGTCCAAGCTCACAGAAAAGGACTGCCAGACATTGAATTTCATACCTCATTAAAACCGGATGTCCTTAGATGAAAAAACTATTCTGAAATTGACAATAACATTAACTGTTCATCTTTAATTGACTGAGTTTATTCGTGGGTGCTCTACTGGTCAGAATGCGTAATGCCAAGCACTGGCTGAAGTGGTGTGAAGCACATTGCAGTTGGTCTCTGGAGCCATGATGACTCGTGCTTTACCATCTAGCAATGAGACAGACCAATTTAGGTTTAATAGATGCCCCCCAAAAATGTAACAGCTGGCAACCAAAGGCTCAACTGTAAAGTTTACTGAGGGGAAATAATCACCTTGGCAGAGTTTGAAAGAGTTTATACAACCCTGACAACCTCTAACAACACCTTTTGGATAAACTGGAATGCCCATTGCAAGGCAGTCCTTATCACCAAACATCAAAATTGAGTGTTAATCCCCTCAGGGATGATTCAGAATCTAGTTGAAAGGCTTCACAGACAGGTGGAGGCTGGTTTAGCAGACCAAGCTCTCAATGTCTAAGTGATGTTTGGCTGTCTACATACTGTTAATCATGTCATATAATTAGCTAAAATGTAGTCCACACTTATTCACTGATCATTACACACCAATTCCACCATTGCAGTAATTTGCACGCCATTAAGATGGTATGGTGTAGGTGTATTTACCCAGCTCTTTTCATTAGGAAAAACTGCAGGTAGTAGAACAATCTGCACAAAGAACAGTTTTTCATAGAAAACCCGAGGTAGCATGTTATTAATGGCATGTTCCATAACTGAAGTGACTTGTCTGAGCTAAGCAGAACTATAACTACGCAGCAAGGACCCACTTGTGATCATCTATTGACCAAGTTATCAGCAGTGGGTGGTAGCTTAGCCGGTATCTGAAAGCTGGCTGTAGTCTCACAGCAAACAAAGTCAAACCTCACAGTGAGAGACTTTAACTGGAACGAGTAAATAAAAGGAAAATGCACATTCTTCATTTAACAGAGAACAAAATTTGCTAATCACAGTAGGAAACAGATTTTCACAGTCTAATTCCTGTGTCAACACACCTTTTAATTCATTATGCGAGCAGTTCACCCTGGTTCATTATTTATTTCAGGGCATAATTAGCATTAGTTTCTGTTCGGGTTATTTTTTATTGGAGTACACAGAAATAATAGACATGTAATATGCACCCGCTGGCCACTTTATCAGGTACACCTCCATGGTTCTACACATTGTCCATTTTAACAGTTCCACTTACCATATGGAAACACCTTGCAGTTCTAGAATTGTACAAAAATAATGAGACAAATAGGAAACAGTAATCAAGAACAATTCGTGAATTAAAGAATAAGAAGAACGGTCTCATTTTTCATCAGTTTTTCCCCACTAACTCTGATGTGAGATGCTCAAATTGAAAAGAAAGGAAAATCTGCAGAATGTGAATATAATACCCCTTCTCTTGATAATTACATCCATCTGGTCAATTAGGGTTTTTGTATAAAGATATGATTAATTTGCCAATGTGTTCTTACATTTCTAAATAGAAATTGGCCTTACTAAGCATTCTGAGTCAATTCTGAGTTAATTGTGAAACGTGGCAAACACATCATCAGTGTAGAGATCTTTGATTGTTGTTATTCTGCCCAATGCCATATGTTAATTGCATCGTCAATTAAGGATCGGGGAAAGAGGGGTTCTTGGCAGCTGGAGATAAAATAGATTGATGCTGAAAGAGTTTTAAACTGATGCTGAATTCAAAATGATTGGAAGACTAATGGATTGTCATAGTGTCTATAGGAAAGAGAAGAAAAAGTAGAACAAAAGGTCACAAAGTGATGCTGCAGTACATGAGGTCTTTTCGTTAGTAACTGACACTGGAACCTAGACACAAGGTCAAAAGTGCCTTTGGAACAAGTAAAGCATGCTAGGCACATTTGCTGCTCAGTAATATACTCTAAAATGTGAAAACCCTAAGCCACCCGCAAGCTCTGTGGTGAAATTAGATTTAAAATTAGATTTTAGCAGGGATAGAAAGAAAAGAACCATATCATTGACATATAAGGATATTCAGTGTTAAACTGATCTACAGTGGTACCTCGGTTCTCGTCGTTAATTCGTTCCAGGTTTGTAGAGGACCGATCAAATGAATCCGTTCCAGACCCCCAGAAAATCCACACTGTATAAGGCATTATCTGTATCAATGGAGTTGTATTGTACAGGTGCTCCCTGATTTACGAAGAGGATATGTTCTGACAAATCCATAATAAGTTAAATGTAACATGAACTGAGAAGTTTAAAGTGTTTTGTGTATAACAGCAGAGACTATGACAAGTAATGATAAGTAAGTTCATGTTAAAAATGCTTACATTAAACCTACAGTTGGACAAAAATTAATAACAGGAAGCTTATTTTATAATAAAGTGTTTAACTTATGAGTAATGGATTGAAAGTGAAAAGTAAAAGCAAAAGACTTACTTTAGTGGTGAACACCGGGCGCTAGCATAGCAGCTAAGCTAACTGCAGCCTATGTTCAGGAGCATTACATTCCTTTTTGACATTTGTACAGAACTGCAGATGTAAACAAAGAAAAACACGACAAATACAGCGGAGAGAACATTACTGAGCAACGCTAATCACTGAATCACTGGGTACTGAATCATAAATTTACTTTTGGCTGAAACAAGTCACGCAGCTCGACTCATAAAAGTTTAAGCAAGTGCGCCGAGTACCAAGCAAACACCAAGAACTGAGACAATCTTGTCAAAATGAGTCAAGAACAGAATTCGACGAGTTCCGAGGTGGTCGAGAACCGAGGTACCACTGTACTTGTAATACCAGGTATAAATGAGTCAGAATGGAGCGCAGTTGGTAGAGGTTCTGTGACCAACCAAAGCAAAGAGTAAAAGACAAAGAGAAAGCAAAATAAACAAAGACAAAGAGCGCGCGCGCACACACACACACACACACACACACAGGTGCTTGAAAGTTTGTGAACCCTTTAGAATTTTCTATATTTCTACATAAATATGACCTAGAACATCAACAGATTTTCACAAATTTCCTAAAAGTAGATAAAGAGAACGCAGCTAAACAAATGAGACAAAAATATTATACTTGATCATTTACTTATTGAGGAAAATTATCTAATATTACATATAATGAGTGGCAAAAGTATGTGAACCTCTAGGATTAGCAGATTTGAAGATGAAATTAGAATCAGGTGTTTTCAATCAATGGGATGACAATCAGGTGTGAGTGGGCACCCTGTTTTATTTAAAGAACAGGGATCTATCAAAGTCTGCTCTTCACAACACGTTTGCGAAAGGGTATCAGGGCACAAACAAAGGAGATTCAGAAAAAGAGTTGTTGATGCTCATCATCATCAATCCACAGTCAGACAGATTGTGTACAAATAGCGGAAATTCAAGACCATTATTACCCTCCCCAGGAGTGGTCGACCAACAAAGATCACTCCAAGAGCAAGGCGTGTAATAGTTGGCGAGGTCACAAAGGACCCCAGGGTAACTTCTAAGCAACTGAAGGCCTCTCTCACACTGGCTAATGTTAATGTTCATGAGTCCACCATCAGAAGAACACTGAACAACAATGGAGTGCATGGCAGGGTTGCAAGGAGAAAGCCACTGCTCTCCAAAAAGAACAGTTTGCTAAAGATCATGTGGACAAGCCAGAAGGCTATTGGAAGAATGTTATGTGATTGTATGAGACCAAAATAGAGCTTTTTGGTTTAAAAGAAAATCGTTATGTTTGGAGAAAGGAAAACACTGCATCTGTGAAACATGGTGGTGGTAGTATCATGATTTGGGCCTGTTTTGCTGCATCTGGGCCAGTACAGCTTGCCATCATTGATGTAACAATGAATTCTGAATTATATCAGAGAATTCTAAAGGAAAATGTCAGGACATCTGTCCATGAACTGAATCTCAAAAGAAGGTGGGTCATGCAGCAAGACAACGACCCTAAGCACACAAGTCGTTCTACCAAAGAATGGTTAAAGAAGAATAAAGTCAATGTTTTGGAATGGCCAAGTCAAAGTCCTGACCTTAATCCAATCGAAATGTTGTGGAAGGACCTGAAGTGAGCAGTTAATGTGAGGAAGGAAACCCACCAACATCCCAGAGTTGAAGCTGTTCCTATACGGAGGAATGGGCTAAAATTCCTCCAAGCCGGTGTGCAGAACTGATCAACAGCTACAGGAGACGTTTAGTTGCAGTTATTGCTGCACAGGGGGGGTCACACCAGATACTGAAAGCAAAGGTTCACATACTTTTGCCACTCACTAATTTGTAATATTGGATCATTATCCTCAATAAATAAATGACCAACTATAATATTTCTGTCTCATTTGTTTAACTGGGTTCTCTTTATCTACTTTTGGGACGTTTTAGGGCATATTTATGCAGAAATGTAGAAAATTCTAAAGGGTTCACAAACCTTTAAGCACCACTGTATATATAAATAAAGCCTTTTCAGCATCCAACACAATAAGGATCTCTGGGTTGTTGTAATACAAGTAAGAATACATCATATTCATTGCTCTTCTAATGATATTAAAGGACTTTGTTTAATAAAGCCCATTTGGTCACTGTGTATGATATGAGCTAACACTGCTTCAAAACCCATGCTGTGGTTCATTCAGATTATTGTATATTTGTCTCTTTCTGTGTGTGGTCATGTGACGTGACCCATTAAATATCAGAGTGATTGCGACTGCAGAACTGATAAATAGTATTTAAATGTTTTTGAACTTTCTACTGGCATAACAGGCACTGCTTTAATGCACTACAAACCCAGATTGTTTAACAGTCACAATTCTTTTAGTCTAGGGGCTCTCTTGTTTTAGTTAGTTAACAAGTGCATTAAGAAAAGTTAAATTAGAAGCAAAGTGAGCTTTGATAAGCTCTTGAAATGTATCAAGGGAAGCAACCACCTAACAGGTGATGAGCTTTGTATTTAGAGCTAGGAAAAAACTGTGGATGGCTTATTTACAATTATTTACAATCCATAAATTCATTACATCATTACAACTCTCTAACTTGTGGTGTCTAAACTACTGGGAAAGGTTTTTAGAAGGCCAGATGCTGTATTTGGGTTGTGGATAAGTTCATTTCTGTCGAAATGTCTCCTTAAATGAGATCGAAGCTTCATAAGATGTCCGAGTTGACACTTCTGAAAGGAAGTGGCCCGTCTTGCAGCAACATCAAGCTGATAATCAGAATGGGTAGATACAGTTTCATTTATTGTTTTTCAAATTATTCCTACTTTTAATACAAAGTAACTTTAAATTCATGTTTAGTCAATGTCCATTTCAGGCAAAATCCTGTTTCACAGAACGTAATGCGATCATTAACCGGTGCATTCCTGGAATAATATTAATAAGGTATACCTTGGTCATAGCAGCAAATTTATGTACACAGAAAATTGTTATATCTCAAATGTTAATATATAACACATATGCCAATATGCCAATAAACTGAAAAAGCAGAAAAGAACAGGCTTACCCATTCATTTCCACCTGGTGTCCCACTACTACTTTGACAAGAATGCATCTCATTTCACTTGATGGTGTGTTCTTGGAACTGTATTCAGCAAGAATGCCTTCTCTACCTGCTTTCTTGCTTCAAGGCAGCAAGAACTAGCTTGTAAATAACAGTAAAAACACATTCTGAGCAAAACAGGCTATACAAAAACCCTACTACCCGTTTGCCTACTGCTGATCCATTTGTGGATTTGGAATTGACAGGATGCTCTGGTGTTTGATATAAATCATTTGACGAACAGCTGGATATGGACAAGGTGTCTGCACAGAAACTGGTGAAAAAATATCTGAAGGCAGAAATGCTGAAATGAAAAAGTCCTTAAGGGGTCCTAAAAGGGGACTTGAAGCTTGAGGAATTTGTTTATGTTCTGAATAGTTTTACCAGCATATTTTCTATGAAGTGGAAAGAGCATGGGTTGTTCAAGTCCTCAATCAAAGAAGCGGATGCAGGACCGTGAGGTTGGACATCCGCCGGTGCCTCTCATGGTGGTAACCCAAGGACACACTCATGGACAACAGCGATTAGGGAAGTTGTCAAGCTAAAGAAGAAGGCCTTTTAGGTATGTCTCTCAGAGGGATCTCCTGATTCAGCTGGGAGTTGCAAAAGACAGTTGCAAAAGAGAAAGCTCAGACAGGGAGGCTGTGTCTGCATACTTCACGTCAAGTTGACATTGTTAAACCTGGGATGCCTGATCTGACAAAGGTGCACCTCATCTCCACTCCTGTATGTAGAAGTCGCCTCACAACTCCAGAGATTCACGGTTTGATCCTGACTGTGTGGAGTCTGCATGTCCTCCCTGTGTTCGTGTGGGTTTACTCAGGGTACTCCGGTTTCTTCCCACATTTCCTTCCACAAGACATGCATTAGGTTAACTGGTTGCTCTACACTGGTTGCTCTAAAAATACAACAACAACAGTCACAAAAACACTCTCCATAAGAAGTTCATCGATCTATGGGAGGTGGTTTGAGATGTACGACCCATCCAACTGCCACAATTTGTCTGTGGAAATTCCAGTGAAGGAAGTAGCTGAACTTGCATGCATATTGAAGCGGATGGTCATACGGGTGTACTAGCAGTGGCAGAAATCAAAGTCTACAGAAAATTCACATCAGAACTGTGGCTGAAAGATGAAACTGATGGACAGGGACTGCCGGCGTGTTTCACGGCTTGTGAACAAAAAAAATAAATCACTTCACTTCCAGGCAACAATTACTTCTAGAAGTCAACCTAGGTCCTTCACAACCAATTTCTGAAAAAACAATCCACAGGGAACTGCATACCATGAACATATGGAGCAGAGTTGCTCACTTCTGCACACAAAATTGCCTGGTTACAGTGAGCAAAAAGACTCCATAAGTGGACTGTTCATGACTGGAAACGTGTCATCTGGTCAGATGCATGTGAGATGTGAATTCATCTGAAGGATTCAGATGTGAATCCTTGTGAAAATCGGTGGGACCACCTGGAACGAGTAAGACGCAATTCTTTATGCAAGAACGGCTGAACATTGATGTCGCCGACATCCAGAAACAGTCCATGTCAAATCTAATCGCAGCTATTATTCATGTTCATGGAGGTTTTACATGCTATTAGGTATGTTTCAGTCACAAGTGAGATTACCATTGCTAAAGAACTAATCAAATGAAGATTTTTGCACAGTACTGTAGTCTAAAATCCATAATGCAGTAATCGCTCACTCACTTTCTTATCCGCTTTATCCTGGTGCCTAGCCGGTGTCACAGGATGCAAGACAGGAACAACCCTAGATAAGGCGCCAATCCATCGTGGGGTGCACACACTCATACACTAGGGGCACTTTAGAAATACCATTTAACCTAACATGAATGTCTTTGGACTGTAGGAGGAAACCAGAGTACCCGGAGTAAACCCATATACGGGCAGAAACTGCAGACTCCACACACAAAGGACCCAGCCTGCTCCACCTGGGATTGAACCCAGGACCTTCTCGATGTGAGGCAACAGTGCTACCCACCATTGCCACCCCTGCATTAATTGGTTGTACAGAAATAAGCAGATAATAGAATATAATAGCAAACTTGAAACTCAGATTCCAACTGTGCAGGACGTTTTTGAATAAACTTGTTTACTTTGTTAAGCAGATGATTGAACCCTGATGGACTTTACAATACCTATCATGACGCACATTGCAGTGGAGTAGTACGTTTATGTAGGACAGCACAGTGCTGCTGCAATACCCACCCTGCCTGTCCTACATACACGTACTACTCCACTGCAATGTGCATCATGATTCGTTTGCTAAAGACACATTCGATTGTATTTTATTGTGTTGACTACAACAAAAACTATTGATTGGTAAAGCTCGCTTATCACCTTATGTGGAAGAAAACCTTCAATAACTCACCCCAGTGGCACACAGACCACTACAGTCATCAATGTGGGTGACATCCTGAGAGAGCATTCTATTGCAACACCATCACTTATTAATATGGCACAAGCCCAGGCCACAACCCAACAACTGCACTGGGGCCCCTAGCTGATAATTATCCCTGAACAACAGGGAGCTCTTCCTAATGAAAAAAACGTCTGAATGGTTACATTCCCACCCTTCCTCCTCTCAATCACAACCTTGACTTTTGTGACTGATAGGAGACCAGAGATCTCCCATAACCTTTGCTCTTCAGCAGTTTGTTGTGCAGCTCTAGCTGGGCAGTGTATTTAAAGTATGATCGATGGTGTTTCGTTAACGTTTGCCTGATGCTTTATTTTCTGTTCCCGCTGTCCCAAGTGAGGAGAGCCGGCACAGGAACTGCAATATTGTTCTGTCAGCAAGCTTTTGTTTTCTCTCAATCTACCCTTTTTTTGGTTTCGTATCTTGCTTTAGGCTGGGACAAAACACTAAACAAGATTCATATTCAAAAACAGTGCACTTTTTAATCCTAAGGTAATGTTCATGTGAGATAACACAATGTTAAATGTAATGTCTCCCAAATGGAATATTCATCATGGCACACTAAAATCTCCCGAAATGATGTGAATGTGATGTAATCAAAACAAATTTATTGCATGCTTGTATTTCATCTCTTCCAAAATGGCTAGTGAGTTCTACATATGCAAGTTCATCAGTATGGGGCTAACAGCTGCTCAGCCAGACACAACATGAAGCTGCTGCTCTGTGGGGGCATTCTCAGTTTGTTTGGTTAGCTTAGGTTAGTACACTTAAAAGGTTAGATTCTTCCATCACTTTACACTTTCAATAAGAAATAGTCAACCTCCAAAAGAAAGTATGGATTTATGACTTTTATGAATTTAAGTGTTTATCAGTTGAATAATACAGCAAGTGAACAAGAAGATGAACGATGAAATATTGAACCACTATACCCAACTGCTGATTTTACACCCTACAGCTAGTCTTTTTCACCTGAAGTTGTTAGAACATGGCCAACTTCAGTGCTGGGAGTAACACGTTACAAAGTAAGGCGTTACAGTAATGTGATTACTTTTTTGTGTAATGAGGTAATGTAATGCATTACAGTTAAATATTTTGTAATCACATTACAGTTACGGGGGTCTCACAGTCCAAAAACATGCATTAGGTTAATTAAAATTAACCCCAACCTGAGTATATACTGTATGACTAGTTTCAATATAACCTTAAGTGTTGAGGTAACCTTGTGTCTGTTGAACACCCTTAGATGCTGAAGAGCAATGTTAAATAAACTCAAACATAGAAACAAACATTACAGTTAATAACATAATAAAACTACGACATATTTTCTATAAAAATATTATGTTAATACCCAAAGCTTACGCTGTTTTCTGCATCATTTCTGTATGAATTAACATCTGCACAGCACAGCACAGGTTGTACAGCTCGTCATGTGAATATGACGAGCGAATCTTTTTCGACTTTTTCAACTCCCAAATGGCTCATCATTTCATTTTGCAAAGATTAGCGGTATTTTGTGTGGACATGTAATCCCTCAACTTATTATATAACTTATTGTTAGGCAGAACAGCTCATCCTGCTAGTATCAGAGCACAAGAGCTTATAGGACAAGCAACAAGCTCATTATAAAAACATGGATATTAAAGAAAATATCTGCACATATAATCCCAACATATGGGACTGTGGTGGCCTACTGGTTAACGTACTGGACTATGGACTAGAAGGGTTATCGAAGGGTTATCGAGGGTTCAAATCCCACCTCTGCCAAGCTGCCACTGTTGGGTCCTTGAGCAAGACCCTTAACCTACAATTGCTTGGATTGTAAGACTGTATCAATTGTAAGTCGCTCTGGATAAGGGCGTCTGCTAAATGCTGTAAATGAAATGAAATGAAATAAATGAAATTAAAAGTAAGTGTAATTAGACCCTAAAAGGTCTCAACGAGCAGTGCACAATGCTACGATCACAGGAAGAAAGTTACTGAAATCTAAAACAGGTTCATGCTTGAAAACCCTCTGATGTAGCTGGGAAATTTCTCCTGAGCAAATTGAAAGATCTGATCCTCAGTTACTTGAAGCGTTCGGTTGCAATTGTGCTGTTAAAGGGGAGACAACCATTATCAAGTTTAGGATGACAATCTCTTTTTCACATGGCTGATATCGGTGTTGGATAACTGATTTGTTTCAGTAGGTTGGATGATTATTTAAACCATTTTGTGTCACAAATGTGCAAAAATAATCCTATATTAACAAACCTGAAGTATTTAGCATACTTAAAGCCTTTTCACACCAAGTTAGTTTTTTTACGGACAAAAAAAGCATGTCAAGTTTTGAAAAAGAACACACGCATATTAACGCCGGCCTTCACACAGAGTCTGAAACTGACGGACTGCGACGCTGTGTAATTTTTTATTTTTTTTATCAGAGCCTGTTCTACTTTCTGCGCTGTTTGGATGCGTAAAAGTCAGGCTGACCAACCAGAGCTCGTTGTTAGGCAGAACAGCTCATCCTGCTAGTATCAGAGCACAAGAGCTTATAGGACAAGCAACAAGCTCACTATAAAAACATGGATATTAAAGAAAATATCTGCAGAAAATAAAGGCTGGGGAATGATGGTGAAAAACTCAGTGACTGTTTGTAACCATTATGTAACAAGTGCATTCTAGTCTGTTCATGGCCACAAAAACACAAATTATAGCTCCCCGCACTAATCTTCGCTCGCGTCTTTGTTTATGTTGACGATGTGAAAAAGACACGGCGAAATCTCCATGACACATTAATAGAAGGGGAAATTAAAGAAAGCAAAAGTGAACAGGGTGTTTTCAGAGTGTTTAGACAAAAAACAGCGCACTTGAAGTTCCCGCTACATTAAAAATCAAGTCCGGGTTTTTTTGTGCGAAAAAACAATATCATACTCACTGTGAATAGTCCTTTAAAGATGGCATTCGGTCAGCGACTTTTAAATAGAAAACATCACCATACTTAACGACCTTGCTTTAATGGCCTTCCGCTCCCAACTTGGTCACTATTGTTTCTCAAGGAAACAAGAACTGCAAAACAATCGCAGTGTGATCTATGCAGAAAATGGAGTGAACAACTTGAATGAAACAAACACACACTGTGCAGCAAGCTGTGCTTCATTACTGGAACACTCACAATCAATGGCCACAGATAAGCTTTTCCTTATCTGTTCCCATCTCAACACTACTACAGCAATGTGAGAACTGCTCATTTCTACATCTTTAGAAGCCACTTTATCCTGTGGAGGACCAAATGAGTCCAGAAGCCTACAGAAATACATTTTGGACAGAGTGCAAGTCCATCACTGGGATTCACAAGCTTACTTGTTCGGTCATTCACTTTTAGGGGCAATTTTGAATAATCTGTCTATCCAAATTACTGTGTTTACATGCAATTAATAATCTGATCATAGTCGGATTCCTGCAGTTATCTGATTATTCAAGTGATCACGTATACAGCATACTCTGATCTAAAATCAGATGAAGGAATCCGATAGAGAGAGCTGGATATTACCCCAGTAATCAGATCAGTTTTCTCAGTCTGTGCACGTGGCCGTGCCTAACCCAACACGGTTGGGGCGTGGCTTTATTTGGCCTCTCTTTCCATTGACTGTGGCTGTTTTTTTTCTAGCAGACAAACTCGGCATAGTATTAAAAGCAGTGAAACAGCTATTGAATGTTTTCTGGACACTGAAAAGCAGTATATACTTTAGAAATTGAAGTATATGATTATTTAATATTTAAGTTTGAAGTTTTTTGTCATATATTTCCATGAGGTTACTGGCTGTTTGCAAAGCAGAAATCTGATTATTCCCCGAGTCCCGTAAACCCGGCGGTTTCAAATCATCTGATCGTATTCCTGACAAAATCTGATTTTCTGCATGTATCGGATTATTACATGCATGTAAACTCACTCACTGAGTGTGTTTACATGACCCAGGCAATAATCTCACAGAAAGATGTGATGAAACTTAAAATTTTAATATTAAATAGTCAAATTCTTCAGTTTCTTGAGTATATATTGCGTTTTAGAATCTCCACAAAGTGTTCGGTAGCCGTTTAGCGGGTGTGTTGTGTTTAATTCCAGGGTTGCCAGATCACACGAGAGAATCCCCCACCTGGTCTACTTAAATAAGCGCAAATGAAGCGAAATCTCTATGAATAAGCAGACCTGGCAACCATGTTTTTTGACGCTGCCAAATCTGATTTCAATCCAGTAACTGGTATCCATGCTACTAGTACTCGATTACTTGGGTAAAATCCAGCTCACTTTATTGGATTTCTCAATCTGATTTCTAGATCGGAATATGCTGTATACATGAGCACTTGAATAATCAGATAACTGCAGAAATCCGACTATGATCAGATTATTAAGTGCATGTAAACACACTCACTGTGGGACAGGGGGTCGTGTCCCCGATCCCTGCCAAAGGCAAAACGGAGTTGTCACTGTCAGTATATCACTGTAAACATAATTACATTATTTTAAATATTATAATAGTAGTAATTAAATTTAAGTAGTTTTATAAAAAACTAATTTGTAATCTAATTTATTAAAAGTAATTACAGACTTTATTTTAAAAAAGAGCCTAGTGATAAATGTAGTGACATTCTGAGCAGAGGTTGGGATTGTTCTTTTTTTGATATGATGTTCTGACATGATATATTGTCAATAACTGTGACTGAAGACTCCACATGGCTCAGCAGCAAAGCTCTTTCCTAATATAGCGGTGCAATGGCTTTGCAAGAAAGTATCAGCGAGTAATCCCGTTTGAAAACGCAGAAAACGTACCATAGATATCATATCTCAGTTTTTTAATGTCAATATACATAAATGGTGTTTGTTTTTGTCCGGGACTTTCATTTCATATCTCTGAGTATTTGCAACTATGTTCTCTAGAGTTCCAGCTCTACGAGAGCCAACAGTCAGATAACCTTCAGCTTTATCTTTCAATTTCAGTTGAATTCAACCAATTACAAGTCAGTCTGAATAAAAACTAAATATTACAGGCAGTCGTCATGTTGTCCCTAGATGAGATAGTATGAGGTATGGCTTGCTAGCTAAGAATTTTAGCAATCAGCATGGAATCAAGAGGAGAAAATAATGTACTTACAGTACTAAGTCATAAAATGGCCCACAATCAAAATATTGTTTTCAGATCACAGACAATCCATTTGTAAAAATTACAAAGACATTATAGGCATTGGGTAAATTTTTGATCAACAAACAGCCAAATACATGAACATATCTAAATACTGTTAGCAATTACATATCACATTTTGAAATAATTACAGGGTCTGCTCAAACGAACAAAACAAAACAAACAAAAGAAAAAATCATAGATACTTTGTAATTCTAATTGTCCAAAACACAAACTACAGGACGTAGATAACAAGAACTGAGGTACTACTATATATGTAGTGCAGTCTATGCAGAGGGAATGATGCATCATACCTTTTGGAGTGCACTACATATTAAAGCCATTTTGTTTGAACCATAGTGCTACTTTACTTTTTTAGGAATATTTTAGAAAGGCAATGAGTCCTTGTGTCTTTTTCATGTTTTTGATTGGCAGAAAAGTTCAAACTAAAAAGTGTACCAACTATTGAAAGGTACACTTAACTGCGTCAGATGCATTTTTGCAGCCTAGTACGTGGTAGAGAAAGTACTTTAAAAGGCAGGAGTACAGAAGACGACAGGTAATGGCTGCTCTTGTGCATTTATTGACTTCTATGAGAAAAATTCCATCATGGCAATGGGGGACAAATCATGTTTTCCTTGCACGGTTCAGTATTGAATCATGGAAATAAATGATGACATTTCAATAATGATATTTTCATTATGTCATCCTGACATGGTGCTTGAAAGCTCCTATATTTTTGCAAAAATATGACGTACATCATCATCCAATTTTCACACAAGTCCTACAAGTGGAAAAGAGAATTTAAAAAAGAATAATACATAAATACTATGTTTGGTCATTTGTATATTGGAACATTATCCAATATCACACATCTGTGAGTGACAAATGTATGTGAACCTTTGCTTTCAGTAACTGGTGTGATGCCCTTATGCAGCAACAGCTGCAACTAAACATTTCAAGTAACGATTTCCGATAATCAGTCCTGCAGATCAGCTTAAAGGAATTTTAGTCCATAACCCAATATAGAAAAGTGTTACGACCCAGTTTAGAGTCAGGCTGTAACTAATGAAAAAATAGGTACAGTCGTGCTGGAAAGTTTATGAACCCTTTAGAATTTTTTATATTTCTGCATAAATATGACCTAAAACATCACCAGATTTTCACACAAGTCCTAAAAGTAGATCAAGAGAACCCAGTTAAACAAGTGAGACAAACATATTATACTCGGTCATTTATTTATTTAGGAAAATGATCCAATATTACATATTAGTGGATGGCAAAAGTATTTGAACATTGCTTTCAGTATCTGCTGTGACCCCCCCTGTGCAGCAATAACTGCAACTAAACGTTTCCTGTAACTGTTGATCAGTTCTGCTCACCGACTTGCTGCATGAATCACCTTCTCTTGAGATTCAGTTCATGGACAGATGTCCTAACATTTTCTGTCAGAATTCTCTGATATAATTCAGAACTCATTGTTCCATCAATGATGGCAAGCCATCCTGGCTCAGATGCAGCAAAACAGGGCCAAACCATGATACTATCACCACCACGTTTCACAGATGGGATGAGGTTCTTATGCTGGAATGCAGTGTTTCCCTTTCTCCAAACATAACGATTTTCTTTTAAGAAGATGTGAAGGGCAGACTTTGATAGATCCCTGTTCTTTAAATAAAACAAAGTGCCCACTCACACCTGATTGACATCCCATTGATTGAGAACACCTGACTCTAATTTCACCTTCACACCAACTGCTAATCCTAGATTCACATACTTTTGCCACTCATTAATATGTAATATTAGATTATTTTTCTCAATAAATAAATGACCAAGTATAATATTTTTGTCTCATTTGTTTCACTGGGTTCTGTTTATCTACTTTTTAGGACTTCTGTGAAAATCTGATGATGTTTTAGGTCATATTTATGCAGAAATATAGAAATTCTAAAGGGTTCACAAACTTTCAAGCACCACTATGTTCTGTAAAGTGGGGCATTAAAAGAGGCAAAAAACACCACGCTGGTCACAACTGGCTCGTTTGAAAGTGTATTGAGGAAAAACAACATATGGCTTCAGGAGTGACCCAGGCCAAAATAACAAACTAAACCCCAACTGTCTCATACACACCAACACTGTCTTCTCTTATTTATAAAATAAACCAACAAAAAGACAAAAAAACTTACTGAACTCATGTGCTAAACATAAACAGAGACAAAAAAACCCCAAAATCTCAACATAAATGGCAGTCTACTCCAGACAACCGGTGTGTGGACATTTACAACAGGCTATACTATATATGATATTTACAACTGCTACCAAGACGGAGAATGTAGTGAATTATTAAATATTCATTCTCTTTTCCACTTGGGAATGCCGGTGCCTAGCCGGCAGCACAGAGCGCAAGTCAGGAACAACCCTAGACAGGGTGCCAATCCTCCGTAGGACACACACCCTTACACATTCACACACTAAGGGCACTTTGGAAACACCAGTCAACACTCATGTCTTTTGGAATGCAGGAGGAAACTGGAGTACCCAGAGGAAACCCGGGGAGGACATGAAGACTCCCAAACAGGCAGACCCCGGGGTCAGGATCAAACTGGATCTCGGAGCTGAATTAGTAAATATAATAAATAAAACAAAGAATACAAGTGAGTCTGTGGGCATTATTTTGTCCAGGAAACAGTACATGCTGCCACTGAAAAGTCATGTCATCTACCAGTTTTGGTGGCGTAGCAGGTAAGCAGGTGGAGGGGAGGAAAGCTAGGGTCCTCCTGTGTGGTCTGACTAGAGGTGTGAGGGTTGGAACTGATGCTAAAAGAACAGCTTATTGTGCGGGCTGGAACTGGTGGCAAAAAAACAGGTCAGCAATAAAACAGAATATGTAGTTAGAGATGATAAAAACACAGTATACAAACAGAACGCAGTGGTGCAGCAATGATACTCTAGCAGCAGTAACAGCATATTTAAAAATGGGACCTGAGTGATCGCATTTGAGAGGCTGGAAGACAAGGACTCAACATCCCGTATCACTAAAAAACTCATGACATGACACTCTGCCCTTGGTTTAAGGCAGGGATGCAAAACCCTGGGCAACAGAGGACAGAAGCCTAGAGCAGCTTGTCATCCCGACTCAGTGACAATATGAAGTAGACATGCTGGGTTGTAGGACTCCAGGATTTCACTGAAATACTCCGGGACTAGGCCAAGTAGAGCTTTACATGTTACCAGAAGTATTTAGGGAAATCTAATAAACAGCATGTGAAAAGCCAACAGGACAGGACTAATATTACCATTTAGGTCTAGATAGCATGTGAGCTGCTACATCCTGAACTGGAGATTATTTATATATTTGCTACAGCATCCGGACAGTGTGCAGTGTTATAATAATTCAATATATATAAACCGGTTTCTTGGCAATTTCTCTATAAGAGAGACTATATTTCTAAGTATGGCCATATTATGAAGCTGGATCAAAGAAGAGGTCTGAATCAAATTGACATCTTTTTTTTTCTTTTCAGCCATCTAGGTTTAGCATAGATTTAGGTGGCCTGTCTCGTGTGGATATTTACAACAGGCTATACTATATCCAACATTTACAACTGCTACCATAGCCAAAAGGGGTAAAGACAAACTCGTGGCCGAAAAACAATAAGGTCAAACACAATTATGAAGTTATATCAAAGTTTTACAATAGCTCAAACACAATTTAATGACTAAACAGCAACTCTCCACTTCCTCCCTCTCCTTTTAAAGGTTAAGAAGAGAGGACAAAAAATTGTAATGGATGACGGATTCCGAAGTGCAAGATGGAAAACATGGCCGAGATGTCTGGAATGGATCTGAAAATCATAGCAATACTCACTTCAGGTCTGGTCACAACATGTCTGCTGGATTAAGGTCAGTACTTGGATAATTCAAAAACATCAACTTGCATGACCCACTTTTTTGAGATCAGCTCACAGAGAAAATGCTCACAGGCATTTTCTTTTAGAATTTGTTGGTATAATTCAGAATTTATTGGTCTGATTATGGTGGAAAGGCGACCTGGCCCAGATGCAGCAAAACGGGCCCAAACCTTGATACTACCACCATGTTTCACACCATGTTTCTTACGCTGGAAAGCAGCGTTTTAAATTTCATTCATATCATCCAACAAAAAAATGTTTCCAGATACCTTCCGGCTTGTCCATGTGATCTTCAGCAAACTACAAACGGGCATGTTCATTTCGGAGAGCAGAGGCTTTCTCCTGACCATCGCGCCAAGCACGTCAATGTAGTTGCTTAGAAGCTACCCTAGGTTTTTGTGACCTACGTTTAGATTTACATGTACAACATTTAACTGTTGGCCTTATTCAGAGTGACATACAGAAGTGCTTTGTGTTCTGTGGGAGGAAGCCAGGGTACCCGGATAAACCCACACGAACACGGGGAGAACATGCAGACTCCACACAAAAAGGACCCAGACCTCTCCATCTTGGTACTGAACCCAGGACCTTCTCGCTGTGAGGTGACAGTGCTACCCACCGTGCCACCGTATCGCTCGATTTGTCTAATTTGGTCTCTATCTACAGTGGGGCAAAAAAGTATTTAGTCAGCCACTGATTGTGCAAGTTCTCCTACTTAGAGAGATGAGAGAGGTCTGTAATTTTCATCATAGCTACACTTCAACTATGAGAGACAAAATGAGAAAAAAAATCCAGGAAATCACGTTGTAGGATTTTTTAAGAATTTAATTGTAAATTATGGTGGAAAATAAGTATTTCGTCAATAAATTTGGTTCAACTCAATATTTTGTAACATAACCTTTGTTGGCAATGACAGAAGTCAAATGTTTCCTGTAAGTCTTCACCAGATTTGCCCAAACTGTAGCTGGTATTTTGGCCCATTACTCCATGCAGACCCAGCCACATTCCATCTTCAATGCTCTCACTGATGGAAGGAGGTTTTGGCGTAAAATCTCACGATACATGGCCCCGTTCATTCTTCCCTTAACACCGATCAGTCGTCCTGTCCCCTTTGCAGAAAAACAGCCCCAAAGCATGATGTTTCCACCCCCAAATGCTTCACAGTACGTATGGTGCAACTTAGCATTCTTCTTCCTCCAAATATGACGAGTTGAGTTTTTCCCCAAAAAGTTCTAGTTTGGTTTCATCTGAACACATGATATTCTCCAAATCCTCTTCTAGATCATCCATATGCTCTCTGGCAAACTTCAGATGGGCCTGGACATGTACTGGCTTAAGCAGGGGGACACGCCTGGAACTGCAGGATCTGAGTCCCTCTCAGCGTAGTGTGTTACTGATGGTAGCCTTTGTTACTTTGGTCCCAGCTCTCTGCAGGTCATTCATCAGGTCCCTGAGTGTAGTTCTGGGATTTTTGCTCACCGTTCTCATGATAATTTTGACCCCACGGGATGACATCTTGTGTGAGGCTCCAGATCGAGGGAGATTATGTGGACTGTGGTGGCCTAGCGATTAAGGTACTGGACTATGGACCAAAAGGTCCAGGGTTCAAATCCCACCTCTGCCAAGCTGCCACTGTTGGGTCCTTGAGCAAGGCCCTTAACCCACAATTGCTTGGATTGTAAGATTGTACCAATTTACAGCTAAATGCTGTAAATGTATACCAGTAACCTGATTATAATGTCTTTTCAAACTGTGCATGTGCACAAGAATTCCCCACGGTTGCCAGATCTGTGTATTTCTAAACACTGCTTTATTTTACCTCTTTTTCCATTGACATTAGCTTTTTTTTCTCCTCGCTGGATGTGGTAACCCCGGGTTTAAACACGCCAAGAAATTAAAGGCAGCGAAACGGCTTTCGAACACTTTGTGGAGTCTCTGAGACATTGTATATACTCGTGAAAATGAATAATTTGATTATTTAATATTAAAGTTTGTTTAATAATTAAAGTTCAAATAAAAAATGTCACATATTTCTGTGAGATTACTGGCTGGTTGCAAAGTAGAAATCCGTTAACTTTTTCTAACAATAATTAGATACAGTATTATTAGTATTAGAAAAAGTTTCCCATTACCTGATTATTCAAGTGCATGTATACTTGTTGACAGGATTACTGACTAAATCTAATTTAGCAGACGCCCTTATCCAGAGCGACTTACAATTGGTACAATCTTACAATCCAAGCAATTGTGGGTTAAGGGCCTTGCTCAAGGACCCAACAGTGGCAGCTTGGCAGAGGTGGGATTTGAACCCTGGACCTTCTGGTCCATAGTCTAGTAAGGTAACCGCTAGGCCATCACAAGATATTAAATTGCCCACTCCCCGCTGCCCCCCTTCAGACAAAAAAAAAAAGTCTCTTGCTTCCTCGCTGGTTCAATTGTTTTTTTAATTGCCTTTTTAGCTTGTTAATCCATTATTTTTCCTTTCTATCATAAACATTTTTTTCCAGCCTGAGAAGACTTGATATTACTAATGGCTGCATTTTAAATCTTTTATTCTGAAGCGAAATGCTCGTAGGTCTCCAGGGAAAGAGGCTACTTTTCCAGACATCAACATTTATTTATTTATTTTTCTGTGCCTTATGGGTAATCCTTAGTGTTCAATGTGTGGGATTAGTCTTTAACAATGTTTTTATTTTCTCAGTGATAAACTGGCATCTGTTTCTACATGTAGATTACACTGTGTTTCAACATCTAAACATTTCTGTGAGTCTTCACCTGAGGACTGATGAATATACAATTGGATCCATAGACCCATAGCCTATTCAAATTGAATTGTCTGTGATTGAATTTTCACTTGTCTCCTCAGTGATAAAACTTGTATCTGGACGGTACTAAAAAATACTGCAGGATGAGCAACTTTCTAGTGGTATTGTATTCTCCGCTAACCCCGATGTTTGCATCGCATGTAATTTACTGAAAGTACTTGGCATGATATATGGAAAAGTAAAAGTATATATTGTGAACATTTAAATATAAAGTTGCAATTGCTCTTAAAATTGCCTCTTTAATCAACCGGCACAAACATCTATCTTTTTGTATTTTTGTTTCTCCTTCATGGCTCTCAGAGTGACGTCGGAAGAACACTATTCTCACCTCCAGTACAATTTAATAGTGCAATAACATCTAAAATCCACCATTTACAGATTTGGAATGTCTCTTATCAACGTTTATTTGCTCTTGAGAAGATCTACACAGAAATATTTTTTCATTTATTCCCTCTTTAGAAGATCTACAGAGAAATATTTTTTCAATGTGAGGCGATGTCTACCTGGAAAATCATCATAAAATGATCATAAGACAGCAATGTGTAAATAAGCACGTTCTTAATCTAGACAAAGACTGGGAGTGGGTCAGAATCCCAAACAGATGTTGAGGGGGCGGAGGAGGTTATTCCAAATGTTTGTGAATGAAGTAGACATGCTGGGTTGTAAGACTCCAGGAGTTCACTCCAATACTCTGAGGCCAGGTCATGTAGGGCTTTATATGTTACCACAAGTATTGTATATTCAATGGGAAGCTATTAGGCAACAAGTGCAGAGCCAACAGGACAGGATTAATATGATGTTGTTTTTTTTTTTAGTTATAGATAGCACTTAGAGCTGCATTCTGAACTAACTGGAGTTTATTTATAAATTTACTACAGCATCCAGGCAGTGCAGTTACAATAATTCAACCTTGAGGTAAAAAGTGCACGAATCGTTTTCTTGGCAGTTTCTCTATTAAAGAGACGATATTTCTAAGTTTAGCCATATTATGAAGCAGGAAGAAAGCAATTCTAGTAATGTTGCTAATGTGTGCATCAAAGGAGAAGTCTGAATCAAATGTGTGTGTGTTTGTTTTTTTTACAGATGTTACTAAGCAGGTTTAGCGTAGATTTAGATGGCCTTAGGTCAAACAAATGGTACCTCAGTTTCATCTGAGTTAAGTCAATGAAAATGACATTATCCAACCTCTTATTTGTTTTATACAATCTTCAGTCTTATTGATGGGAAGTATGTCATTTGGCTGATATAAAACTGTAAATAATCAGTAGAGGATTGGAAACTAATATCATGTCTATAAATAATCGAACCCGGTGGAGCATGTACAGGGAACGCAATAGTGGGCCCAGCACTGACCCCTGCAGAACACCCTGTCAAGTAGGATCTAAACCAAGAAAATGCCGACACGTACACCCTGTCAAATGCAGCCGTTGGAGGATATTGTTGACGCAATAATACACAAGAGGGGGTGATTTAACATGAGATATTGGCACAGGTGTGATGTGGTCGAAGATCAGAACACCAATGCCACCATTTCACGTTAAAGCACCATCTCGAGTGTAATCTTGCGATTATACCACAGTTCCAGTATCGCCATTTATTGTTAGATTTTAAGATAAAGAGGACAGGAAAAAAAAACTATTTGCTTATCAACATTCCATGAGGTAAAATAGTTCCATTCTATCAGGCAACCTGCTGTCCTAACGGTCAAGGAACAGAATTTCAAAAAAATTGTTTATTAACAGACAATAAACAAATATATCGATTGGTAAGTTTTAGTTTATTAAAAAAGAAAGTTTATTTACATTCAGCAAATAAAATGGGTCGGGTTTATAAGGCAGGCTGTTACTAAGACTGAAGCAAATCAGAATGAGATCCCGGTGTTATAACCAAAGTCTAGGATCCTGTTTGATTAGTGATTATAAATTTGGAAGGTGAAGCTCAGTGTAAATTTCATCAGCAGCTTCACTGCATTAAGAGCTGGACTTAACAGATAAAATACCTGAACGAAGCTCCGAGCAGCTGCGGATGGTGTTTAATGAAAGACGCAGAGTTTAACTCCAGCAAACAAACGTCTCTGAGTGATGAAGCTGATTCAATTTCTTGATGTTAGTAAAACTGATCTTCATTGTTGCTGCTCTTCAGTCGAGCTGTGAATCCATTAAAAGCCCAGGACATTCGATTTAAAGTAGTGACTTCATTTTGCTTTTCCAGCACTTCCAAATCCTAAAGGTGACAAACCTTTGGCTCAGGGTTGGTCATTAGTAGCTTCATATTCCAAAGTCAAATCGCTTTTAAAACCAGGAGATTTTCTAAGCTACTTATGGTTTTCATTTCGTTTTACTTGCTTCATTATAACTTGGCTGCTTTTTAGGTCGGGCATCGTTGCTAGGCTACGTGTGTATGTTGCGGAGCGACGGTCAATAATGTCATGTCTAGAACGTCTCTCAGCCAATCAGATTGCAAAACTTGCTGTAGTATAACAAATCATTAAGTACTCGCTGTTTTACTAGGGGGAAATTTTCCGACAAATCCTTGAATACTTGAAAACTTGAATATATCGCAAACCAACAAGTTTAACACATACTGTACATATCATACCATAGCAGTTGGGCAAATTCTTTAAAACAAAGCTTATTTTAGAACAAAGTGTTGAATATGTCATGTCATTTATTGAATAACGCATTTAAAGTGAAAACAAAAAGCTTAATGCAGGGTTTTTGCTGAACTGGTATTTAAGTGTATCATCAGATTCCCATCATAAAGCCAAAAAATCTTAAACCTGGCCATCATAAAACGAGGGTATCTGTAGTTACCTTTAATTAATGTCGTTTTGCTTCTATGATGGGGCCTAAATCCTAAACTGAAATGTTTCATAGATATGGTTTCGCTGGTGGTGGCGGCTACACAGCTGATGGTACACTGCTTTCTTATCTTGGGGGTAGGGCCTTATTTATTTAACATCACATCACTGTTTGTGACAGGACCAAGGTTACAACAATACTAATCAAACACTCGCACTGGGGCGATTTAGAGAGTCAGTTATTCTGACGCATGTCTTCGAAATAAGGGAGGAAAGTTGGTCATTCCTATATCTCAAGGAGACAAGTGCTGGAAGTTCCCAGTGTGATCTATGCAGAAAGTGAACGACTTGAAGGAAACAAACACAAACTGTGCAGCAAGCTGTGCTACATCAGATTTGGAGCACTCAAATTCAATGGCCTCAGCAGGGGCGTTACTAGAAATTTATGAATGGGGTTGGGGGGGCGGCTCAAGAGGTCAGTCCCTAGGAGACTTTTCTTTAAATGATCCAAAATGAAAGTAGCATAATGTCATTCAAAGTCTGTATTAGGTACAGATCTTATATGATTTATCTACTATCCATACAGTAACATGAGGAAATGTATTGTGAATGTTCATAGTGAAACTGTGAATTGCTTGACAGTTTTAATGTGAACTTCCACAGTTTGACCTTGAAGTTCACAGTTCTACTATGAAGTTTTGGAGGTAATTTGGCCACTTCATGGTTCTACTGTCAAATTTCACAGTACATTTTTTCCTGGGTAACTACTGAGAATAGAGACTGGTCCAATCAAATGTGCATCTGGTCTGTAGTTGCATTCATTCAGTCTCAGCCAAAACAACTTTTCAAATCTAATATTTGTTAGCAGACTAAAGCTTTTCTTAAATCCAGTAAATACATCAAGTAACTTTCATTATGACTTCATTTTTCCCTTTCCTGTAAAAGTATTTTTAATCAAACTCCAATTAAACTTAGAATGTGTTATTTAAACAGTAAAAATCTTCTCACCCGACTGTCCTTTGGAGATGCTGCTGCGTTTAGAAAAAAAAGTTTCTTATCTCCATCTATACAACCCCTGGCAAAAAGTATGGAATCACCAGTCTTGGATGAGCACTCATTCAGACATTTCATTCTGTAAAACAAACTCCGATCAAAAACATGATACAATAATAAGGTCATTCCAAAGTGCAACTTGTTGGCTTTCAGGAACACTAAAGAAATGAAGAGAAAACATTGTGGAAGTCAGTGAATGTTACTTTCATTGACCAAGCACAGGGAAAAAAATATGGAATCACTCAATTCTGAGGAAAAAAGTATGGAATCATGAAAAACAGATAAACAAAAGACCATTCAAAATACATCACTAGTATTTAGTTGCACCACCTTTGGCTTTTATAACGGCTTTCAGTCTCTGAGGCATGGACTTGATAAGTGACAAACAGTATTATGCATCAATCTGGTGCCAACTCTCTTTGATAGCAGTTGCCAGATCAGCTTTGCAGGTTGGAGCCTTCTTGTGAACCATTTTTTACAATTTCCACCACAGGTTTTCAATTGGGTTGAGATCTGGACTATTTGCAGGCCATGACATCGGCTGAATGTGTCTTTCTCCAAGGAATGCCTTCACTGTTTTTGTCCTATGGCACGATGCATTGTCATCTTGGAAAATTATTTCATCACCTCCAAACAGCTGTTCAACTGAAGGGATGAGAAAACTGTCCAAAATCTCAATGTAAACTTGTGCATCGATAGAAGAATTAACCACAGTCATCTCCCCAGTGCCTTTGCCTGACATGCAGCCCCATATCATCATATTTCTTCAGGCAGGCCTCTTCATAAATCTCACTGGAACGGCACCAAACAAAAGTTCCAGCATCATCACCTTGTCCAATGCAGATTCTTGACTCATCACTGAAGATAACTTTCATCCAGTCATCCACAGTCCATGATTGCCTCTCCTTAGCCCATTGCAGTCTTGTTCTTTTATGTTTAGGTGTCAATGATGGTTTTCTTTTAGCTTTCCTGTATTGAAATCCCATTTCCTTTAGCCGATTTCTAATGGTTCAGTCACATACATTGGCTCCAGCTTCCTCCCATTTATGCTTCATCTCTGTAGTTGTACTTTTTCGGTTTTCAAGACAAATGACCTTAAGTTGTTTGTCTTGACGCTTTGATGTCTTTCTTGGTCTACCAGTACGCTTGGCTTTAACAGCCATTCCATGCTGTTTGTATTTGGTCCATATCTTGGATACAGCTGACTGTGAACAGCCCACATCTTTAGCAACCATGCGTGAAGAGTTACCTTCTTCAAGACGTTTCACAATCCTCTCTTTTGTTTCAAGAGACATTTCTCTTGTTGGAGCCATGGTTCTTGCCACTCCACTTCGTCCGGCAGCCCTCCAAGGTGTCATGACTTCAGGTGTTTTTAATTGCAGACTAACGAGCAGATCTGCTCTGAGGCAGGTGTCCATTTAGGGAAAGGAAATTGACTGGGTGTGTCCTTATTTTCTACCTCCAATTTGAGTGATTCCATACTTTTTTCCTCAGAATTGAGTGATTCCATATTTTTTTCCCTGTGCTTGGTCAATAAAAGTAACATTCACTGACTTCCACAATGTTTTCTCTTCATTTCTTTGAGTGTTCCTCTTGAAAGCCAACAAGTTGCACTTTGGAATGACCTTATTATTGTATCATGTTTTTGATCTGAGTTTGTTTTACAGAATGAAATGTCTGAATGAGTGCTCATCCAAGACTGGTGATTCCATACTTTTTGCCAGGGGTTGTAGGTAGAAGAATATTGAGTTATGATCAACTACTAACTTATCTGCAGTCATAAATTCAGGAGGGAACATGCCATCCATTCATGTCTGCCCTAAATACTGCAATGTTTAAATTAAAACTCTAACTGGATTTTTCAGTAGGCCAACTTTATGTTAACCAATGGTCAGGTTTACTCTGCCAGCATAATGAAATGTCCACTAGTGCATCAGTGAGTTTCCATTATGATTAATTAACGTTTGTAACAGACATTTAAGTAACGTATTTAATTTTTAGTTTAAATTACACTCGCCTTCAGGAACATCCACTAACTCAGACAACGTCTCCCTTGTACATAGTGTTTAGTAAAATAGTGATAGTGAAGCACAGCGATGGCCTGTTAAAAATCAAACACTGAACTCTCGTTAAGGGGCAGCAGCGCCTCCTCCAGGTCCTAGTGCGTCAAATTTCATTACATTGTCTATATGTAGATGGAAGGGAACAGTCGAATAAGAGAGGATTTAAACGAATACATGTTTATTTGGGGGCTAAAACAGGTCTAACGTCGTCCATGGGCCACAGTTAAGCAAAACGTGTCCCGATTTAAATACTACTACAGCTGTGTGTGGGCACATACTGTATACTGTGAAGCCTTGCAGTATTGACAAATTCATTCATTTAAACGTTGGTAAACATTTTCGTGCCACTGGTGAATAACTTGATGTGATGAAGTCACCCTTACCCATCACCTTGTTAAATCGCGGTATATACATACCTCGTGATTTGTCTTGCAAGTGTGAAGACCTAGGTTTTATGTACTTGGAGCAGTCCATCCTCTGTGAAGGAGAGGGGGAGAAGTACAAGTTAAACTGAGTTGAAGTGTACACTGTAAATAACGTGACTGTTTGGTTGTACCATTGATGCCATGGCCAAGAATGTGTTGAGACGATCTGTGCATGATGTATTACAAATACTGATATGTGTCAATTATAAATGTAACCTGACTTACCTGTGATAATATTGGTTTTGGCAACCAAAGCAGCAGTCAGGTCATTGGTTGTAGCGATGGGAATTCCCGCTCTTTTGGCTCAGCTCACTAAAAAGAGCCGGCTCTTTCGGCTCCCAAGTGGCTCTTTAGATTTTTTGTAGCTTAATTTATTACCAAATTATGTGTAAAATGAATTACCAATGTAAAAACACATAATATCCAATGTTTGTTATTATTAATATGGTTTTTATTTATATACTCACAATGGAACACAGTAAAATAAATTGTAAAATACAAAAACGAAGACCCATTTCAATTACAGGTCCAATCTGGTCTCAGGTCTCTGATTGTGTATGTTATTTGTAAATTTGCAACTATATCATCTTTTTCCAAGTGCTTTCCTTTCCCGCCGGATGAGGGCTCCGCCCACTGCCACTTGATACGACCGAGAATACTCCAGTATCTCTACTTAAAGATATTGCATTGCCTGTTGGTGCTTCTTCAAGTGGACTCATTCCCTTTTGGTTGTGTGCAGCCAGAGAGGTATGTTTATTTATGTTTAAATTGCATTGTGCAAATTTATATGTAGGTTCTACACTGTGTGAGATTGTTAATGTGTGCTTGTTCTGAAGGCTACATTGTCATGTATTTGAAGATTTTGATGGTGGATTTTATGCCTGTGACGTGCAATAAGCGCAACAGAAGAATAACTCCATCAGTAACTGAAGAACCACGGTGTTGTGTATTTCCTGGAAGGAGTGATATGCATAACAGTTTAGGCTTTGGATGCTGTGTAGATGGTAGCGTTCCACTCGTGCTTTCAGCTGTATCTGATGCATTTATGTATCATTTGCACAGTTTTCTTGTACTGACAATGGGGTGATATTCAAATGAGCCTGCTTGTGATATTGAAAGGCGAATCAAAACTGAACAGCTTACTGGACCTGAAATCTGTTTTCTGAAATAGGCAGCTCACAAAATATAACTGGGTGTCTTATTTCACTGTTTGTTTGTTGCTATGCGCTCCAGATACCCAAATGAATGTGCACAACCACTGGTAAAGTGAGTTTTACAGTAATATGTCCCAATCAAGTCTTCAAACATGACTTTCAAATAATTATGATGTGGCACAGAGCGTGTTGACAGATAAAGCTGTTGACCTTCATAATTGAGGAAGCCTCTATAAAAATAGCTACATGCCACAACATGCCCATATCCATTGTCAGGGCAATAATTAAGAAGACGTTTATAAGAACTGGAGGTGCGAGAACGAGCAGAGGACAAATGTGTATTTTGACAATGCACAGTGAGAAAGATGGTTAGAAAGGCAAGAAAACAAGGCATCAAAGTTCCAGTTAGACACTGCCTACATGCCAACAAGCTACATAGAATGTCAAAGCCCTTAAGCTCTTTCATCTGATGAGACAATATATGCTATTTAATGAGGGTTTGGAAAAAGAAAAAGAATGGAAATCTACGTGTGCCATTTAGCAGACACCCTTATGCAGAGCAACTTACAATTGCTACATTTCAAGCAATTGTAGGTTATGGACCTTGCTCAGGGACCCAACAGTGCCATCTTGGCAGAGGTGAGATTTGAACCCTGGACCTTCTGAGCCATGGTCCTATGCCTTAACCACTAGGCTCCCACAGAAGCTATTCTTTACTGTGACATATGCTAGAGCTTTTATGATGTTGTAGGGTTCTTTTTTGTTGTAGGGCACAATTTTACAATATTCTATAGAGCATCTTGTGATGTTACTGAATGCTTGGAGTTCTCGGTCTTCAGTTTCCTCCATAAATGCTCGATGGAGATTAGGTCAGGTGACAGCCAGCAGTCTTGGATCTTCCTTAGCCTTAAAGTCGTCGTGGCAAAGGGTTATTATTCATTTGTAATACAAACCTTCTACACAAAAAGGCAAACAAGCATTTTCACTAGCAATCTCACACTTTTGAGCATCACTTTTGAGCAAAATATGTCACCAGAGATTCAACCTTAAGACATGGTCATATATCTCCTAATATAAAACCCACTGAAAACCTGTGGATTAACTGGAATCCACAAGAGGGAACTTGTGTATCTATAGGATTCTCAGTATTGAGGAATGTCTCAGATTCTGTGCCCTGTAATTTCCACTCTCAGGCATTATTAAATAAGTCACAAGAGTTGCTAAGGAGGTTGGGTCCCGTTTTGAGTCTTGATAAGGTTCTTCGTTATAACGTTTAGGAGTTTTTCCCCATGCCACTGTCACCCTAGGCTTGCTCAATGTGGGATTGGTCCTAGATAGAAGATGATAATCTAAAACTGTAAAGCTGCTTTGATACAGTGCGCTCCATTGTAAAAAGCGCTATATAAATAAACCTGACCTGACTATGTTGATAAATAGGTTCTGTCCAAAGTAATGCAGGGCTACTAATAAGTGTGATGTGTTTGATGAGAATTTTTAAATTCTTAATGCAATTTAAATAATAATTAAGCATAGACCAAGAGAGAGTGTTATCGCAAATAAAATCAGAGCTGTGATTTGGTCGTAGGCACAAGTTTAAGGCGAGTGCCATAGATAATCACCGCCATGATACTATTCACAACCTTGAGAGTGCTTTTATACCACAGTTTTCAATGGAACAAAATTCATACTGAATATGCTGACAATACGTTCCACCAAAAAGTAGGTCCACAATAAATGAATTGTTGCTATGCAACGGAAACAATTCCTTAACCTGCCTTAACAGAGTTTGTTACAAAAAGGTTTATATAACAAGTAAAGTTACTTTGAAATACATATGAAAGGGGGAAAAGGACTAAAACAAATAAAGCAATAGAGTTACTTATTAGGATTATTAATTTTTTTGTATTAGTCATAAGTCTGTATGCATAAAGCAAAGCGATACCATTTTGGTGTGAAAAAGTGAGAACGTTTCACAACCAATCGGATTATCATTTCGGAACTCTCATCCTTAGTGTGGACAACTTGAGTACAAACAAATTTATTAATAACATTTTGTAGTGATCTTGGGTGCCAGTTCTGGAGCTGGCTGTATGGACTACATATGGACAACAAATGTCCTTGTGTAAATATAACTGTCTATTTTCATTTTGTAAAAATGAAAGTCTAACAATTAAACATCCTCTCAGCACACAGTACTGTTCAACATACAGTACAGTAGACTGAAATAAATATTGAAATAAAATATGAAGTATTCACTTAGTATTCATCTCAGCATAATGTAATCTGACTTGGATTCCCTCTTAAGAAGCTAGACAGAAAAATAATGCATTTTACTAGATGAGAGGGGGCCAGGAACGCCAGGGCAGAGAGCTTATAATACCATTAGTTAATAAAAGGCAGTATGCTGAATTATTTAGAGTCACTTACAGTTTTGCTCAGTGAGAAGGTGGCCTTGGAAAACTGGCATTAAAGTTTAACATTTGGGCTTTTTCTAGATAAAGTTAACTTTCAAAGATTCGATTAACCACAGGCTTGTGGGGTAAAATCAAACAAACAAAAAAACAAACATTTGGGTGGCCAAGTGTTCTCATGCCTTCCATTAATTCCTAGGAAATTTTGTAAAAGCATCAGAGATTTGCACTGTTTTTGAAGTCTAAATGTCTTTCTGTTGGTAATTATACTGACAAAGGAAAGCAAAGCGCCTCTGGGTGTGCCGGTTGTTTTCCAGGTGACAACGTGTAATACGTAAAATCACACTGAAAACAATGTAAAATTGGCAATATTGGCAATAATTTGAATCAGCTTCTTAATTTAACCAGGGTCCAGTCAGTTATTAATCTTAATTAGATTTTTTTAAATTATACAACATATTAAGGTTTTGTCATTCTTGAAATGTGGACACAACTCCACTTGCAACTCTAACAAGTAACACTGCACTCCTAGCATATGTGTAGTCACGCGTAGAAACCACACAAAAAAATTGTTTTAATCAGATAACCAATGCCATACATACAGTGGGGCAAAAAAGTATTTAGTCAGCCACTGATTGTGCAAGTTCTCCGACTTAGAAAGGTGAGAGGTCTGTAATTTTCATCATAGCTACACTTCAACTATGAGAGACAAAATGAGAAAAAAATCCAGGAAATCACATTGTAGGATATTTAAGGAATTTAATTGTAAATCATAGTAGAAAATAAGTATTTACAATTTACAAAACAAGCATTGGCAATGACAAAGGTCAAATGTTTCCTCTAACTCTTCACCAGCTTTGCACACTGTAGCTGGTATTTTGGCCCATTCCTCCATGCAGATCTCCTCTAAAGCAGTGATGTTTGGGGGCTGTCACTGGGCAATACAGACTTTCAACTCTCTTCACAAATTTTCTATGGGGTTGAGGTCTGGAGACTGGCTAGGCCACTCCAGGACCTTGAAATGCTTTTTACGGAGCCACTCCTTTGATGCCCGAGCGGTGTGTTTGGGATCATTGTCATGCTGGAAGCCCCAGCCACGTTCCATCTTCAATGCTCTCACTGATGGAAGGAGGTTTTGGCTTAAAATCTCACGATCCAAGGCCCTGTTCATTCTTCCCCTAACACAGATCAGTCGTCCTGTCCCCTCTGCAGAAAAATAGCCCCAAAGCATGATGTTTCCACCCCCATGCTTCACAGTAGGTATTCAGTAGTAGTAGTAGTTCTTGGGATGCAACTCAGCATTCTTCTTCCTCAAAACATGACGAGTTGAATTTTTACTAAAAAGTTTTGGTTTCATCTGACCACATGATATTCTCCCAATCCTCTTCTGGATCATCCATATGCTCTCTGGCAAACTTCAGATGGGCCTGGACATGTACTGGCTTAAGCAGGGGGACATGCCTGGCACTGCAGGATCTGAGTCCCTCTTAGCGTAGTGTGTTACTGATGGTAGCCTTTGTACTTTGGTCCCAGCTCTCTGCAGGTCATTCATCCAGGTCCCTCCGTGTGTAGTTCTGGGATTTTTGCTCACCGTTCTCATGATCATTTTTAACCCCACGGGATGAGATCTTGTGTGTGGGGCCCCAGATCGAGGGAGATTATCAATGGTCTTGTATGTCTTACAATTGCTCCCACAGTTGATTTATTCACACCAACCTGCTTGCCTATTGTAGATTCACTCTTCCCAGCCTGGTGCAGGTCTACAATTTTCTTCCTGGTGTCCTTCAACAGCTCTTTGGTCTTGGTCAGATTAAAATTTCATCAGATCAAATTCAAATTGTAACTGAAATCAATGATGTCACCACAAAGCACTCAGTGTCTGTCAGACTCAGTGACTTATTACATATTCTGCTACATAAGCATACACACGCACACACACTCACAACACACATGCTACCACTTAAATTACATAGTCATACACACACCAGCCTGCAGCCAAAAGTATTGGGGCACGCCCCCACACACAGCCAAAAGTATTGGGATGCAAACCCACACGCAGCCAAAAGTATTGGGACGCACACCTGCATGCAGCCGAAAATATTAGGACACAAGCCTGCACACAGTCGAAAGTATTAGGACAGAAACAAGCACACAGCCGAAAATATTACGACACAAGCCTGCACACAGCCGAAAGTATTAGGACACAAACCTGCATGCAGCTGAAAGTACTGGGACAAACCTGTGCACAGCCAAAAAGTATTGGGACATGCCCCCGCACACGGCCAAAAGCATTAGGGGACACACGTGCATGCAGCTGAAAGTATTAGGACACAAGCCTGCATGCATTCAAAAGGATTAGAACACAAATCTAAACGTAGCCAAAATTATTAGAACACAAACCTGCATGCAGCCGAAAGTATTAGGACACAAACTTGCATGCACCCGAAAGTATTGGGACATGGCCCCTCACACAGTCAAAAGTACTGGGGGGACGACCTGCACGTGGTCAGAAGTATTGGGACATACGCCACATTCTTTTCATTTGCCACATTTCAAGCACTGTTGTAGTTCCCTCAGGAAATGCAGATCTAGTTCTTATTTCAAATGTACATTTTAAATCATTTCAAACACCCTGGGTCAGTTGATCTTCCTGCTTCTGCTCACCGAGGGCCTCATTTGACTTTTGTCTCACCACCTCGGGCTACTGGGTGTATTCCAAATGCTAGAGTTCGACACAGTGCTGATTCTGGTACATAATGATCACTGATAAAACGCTAAGGAAATATGCCATGGTCAGATGGGGTTATTATGCTCATCTTTAAGGTTATTACCCTCCTTTACCCATATTTTACCTTGCCAAAAGTTTTACCTTACACTAACTGTTATAATATAGCAGTTGTAATGACAGTGCAGTCTCTGGTTGCTTTTAATAAAACAGTGTTTTATTAAACACATGCATCATCAACGTGAGCAGACTGAATACTTAGCCGTGTTTGGCTGGTACTGAGATGATGAGTCACAGGTGTTACCTCTCGGGTGAATTATTTGTGCTACATCTGCGCTCTATTGCATGAGAACCGTGTGTGGATCACAGGACAGTTGTGGATTAGTATTTACAGGTAGGCCCCTTTTTAAGATGGGGATATGTTCAGACGAATCCATGTATTTGAATAAATGTATCGAAAACCGAGGAATTTAATATATACTGCATATCATAGCATAGCTTGAACATGCTTAAAACACATACATCAACCTAAGTTGGGAAAAATCATTAATATAAAGCTTATTTAATACGTTTATTAATTATTTCCATTTAATTTATTTGAACATATAATCATAACATATTGAAAGTGAAAACAAAAATGTTCACACAGCAGGCAAAGTGGCCCAAATCCGATTTTTTTTAAAAGGATGTCCTTTTTAACGTGACCTATATCAGACATCTGTGAGTGGTTCATGCTCTGAAACTGAACGGAACATCACTTTTTTTAATAGGCATGTTAAAAAGAGCACGGCTACTTCTTTGGTTTGCGTCCTCAGTATCTTTAAACTCTGCTTTTAAGCTTTTTATTTTCCTTTGACACTGCAGCCACGTCCTCCTGTGGCCGCGTTTGGCTGTTTATTTAGGCATTTTCTCAAAGACAGAGCGGCTGTGATATGTGCCTTCTAATTTTGTTTGCACCGAGACGTCACCCCAAATATTTATGAGGTCTTATCTCGCTATCCCACCACTGAAAACCTCCCTCACTGCTGTCATTTTCCCTTCTCCTCAGAGTGCATTTATGGCAAAAGTCGAGCTGGAACGACGTAAAAGTCACATGACTTCTGTCCAGTTCCATTGCGGTTGCATGGCCACACATCGGATATGTATCTGATCTAGGACCACATATGAAAGTGGCTCAGGTTGGAGTTGAAAAGATCCATACAGCTCTGAAAAAAATCAGATAAATACGAAAAAAAAAAAAAAAAAAAAAATCGGAAATCAGACTTCTACCTGGCACTGTGAACGTAGCCTAAATGATTATTGTCGCAACCATGGCTTTTCCTCACTATATTTCCAAGTTCCCTGTTTTCTTCCGAAATATCTGCTTGCATCATGAATACAACAGGAAATATGTTGTGCTGTCACATAAAAGAGAAAAGTTTCTCAATCAATAAAGGTGTTTGCGGGTCAGTGTGGGGAAAAAAAGAGAGACAGAGTGCATGCACTGCGTAAGAATTTTCTGACTGAATCACTTCTACACTGCTCTTCTACAACTCTACAGTGAAATAAATAATTAGCCCATCGTAAGTAGCGAAAAACCCCCCCGAAAAAAGTGTCAGTCAATGTTGAAACACTAATTGACAGAAAAAAAAAATAAATAAATAAAAAAAAGAAACCTCACCAAGAAGGAGTTGTTGGAAATGAATGAAAATGAAAGGAGGCTCTAGTTACCCTGTTATGCCACCTCTAGTCTGGATACTGGATACAAGATGAGATATGGTTGTGCATTGGAGGCAAAGAGGTTTAGTATGGTTTCCTGCAGCACACTTGCCCACAGATGTTTGAGCTGGGCCTGTAGACCATCATCATCCATCATTCCAGCAATTTGGGCAATGTGTCACTCCACAGCAAAAGTAGGATTGAAGTGTTCACCACAAGGCCTCCATACTCTAACCCAACTGTCGTTGGATCACAAACAGACCCTGGATGCATTGCTAACGACGATACAGTTCCAGTCCATAGCAGTCCAGGTTTCTCGTTCACAACACCACGGAACGGGCCTCGTGACAACAGATTTCCTTCTGCTAAGCACCTGGAAATGGTAGAGACAGGGGCGTGTAGTGAAGGT
The DNA here is from genome assembly GCA_025084515.1 of Ancistrus triradiatus. Taxonomy (NCBI): domain Eukaryota; kingdom Metazoa; phylum Chordata; class Actinopteri; order Siluriformes; family Loricariidae; genus Ancistrus; species Ancistrus triradiatus. The sequence continues at coordinate 510,030 of JAJAGP010000217.1, read as the reverse complement.
GCCACCTGTGCCTGGATGGTAGACAATGAAACTGTGGGAGCTGCTCGTGCTTGTCTTTGGATCAAACAATCCTCTCTACTGGTGGCCTGTCTGGGACGTCCGGAGCGTGTCCTTCATGTGTGCGTGCAATCACATAAGCACTGCTCTCAACACCTCCTAAAAGCTAGGTTAGAATGGCCTGGATGGCAGACAATTCGTCGAAAACGTACATCCTGCATCTCTCAGTCCAATGATGTGTCCCCTCTCTAAGTCTGTCAACTCTCACCAAGGGGTACACTATCCAGAAGTAGCCTCTGAGAACCTTTTTTAAGGGCAGCAGGGTAAGCATTTTATGTCATCTTGTGGCAAGACCCAGTGACTAGTCTAGACCACATCTGTAATCATTTATATACAGTGGGGCAAAAAAGTATTTAGTCAGTTCAATTGTGAGAGACAAAATGTGGAAAGAAATCCAGGAAATCACATTGTAGGATTTTTAAAGAATTTAATTGTAAATCATGGTGGAAAATAAGTATTTGGTCACCCACAAACAAGCAAGATTTCTGGCTCTCACAGACCTGTATCTTCTTTTTTAAGAAGCTCTTCTGTTCTCCACTCATTACCTGTGTTAATGACACCTGTTTGACCTCATTATCTGTATAAAAGACACCTGTCCACAGCCTCAAACAGTCAGACTCCAAACTCAACCATGGCCAAAACAGCTGTCGAGCTGTCGAAGGACGTCTTCCATGTATGACTTCCATTGTAAGAAAATGGAAGTCATACAAGACAATTGATAATCTCCCTCAATCTGGGGCCCCACGCAAGATCTCATCCCATGGGGTCAAAATGATCATGAGAACGGTGAGCAAAAAAAGATCCTGCAGTGCCAGGCGTGTCCCCCTGCTTAAGCCAGTACATGTCCAGGATCGTCTGAATTTTGCCAGAGAGCATATGGATGATCCACAAGAGGATTGGGAGAATATCATGTGGTCAGATGAAACCAAAATGGAACTTTTTGGTAAAAACTCAACTCGAGGAAGAAGAATGCTGAGTTGCATCCCAAGAACACCATACCTGCTGTGAAGCATGGGGGTGGAAACATCATGCTTTGGGGCTGTTTTTCTGCAAAGGTTACAGGACGACTGATCCGTGTTAAGGGAAGAATGAACGGGGCCATGTATCGTGAGATTTTAAGCTAAAACCTCCTTCCATCAGTGAGAGCATTGAAGATGGAACGAGGCTGGGTCTTCCAGCATGACAATGATCCCAAACGCTCGGGCAACGAAGGAGTAGTTCCGTTAAAAGCATTTCAAGATCCTGGAGAGGCCTAGCCAGTCTCCAGAGCTCAACCCCATAGAAAATTTCTGGAGGGAGTTGAAAGTCTGTGTTGCCCAACAACAGCCCCAAAGCATCACTGCTCTAGAGGAGATCTGCATGGAGGAAGGGGCCAAAATACCAGCTACAGTGTGTGCAAACCTGGTGAAGACTTACAGGAAACGTTTGACCTCTGTCATTGCCAACAAAGGTTATGTTACAAAGTGTTGAGTTGAACTTTTGGTATTGACCAAATACTTACTTTCCACCATAACTTACAGTTAAATTCTTTAAAACTCCTACAATGTGATTTCCTGGATTTTTATTTTTTCTTATTTTGTCTCTCATAGTTGAAGTGTACCTATGATGAAAATTACAGACCTCTCTCACCTTTCTCAGTAGGAGAACTTGCACAATCAGTGTCTGACTAAATACTCTTTTGCTCCACTGTATCTGCTTGAGACATAACTGCATGCCGTGTTTTGCAGCAATCCAACATTTCTATCTGGGTGCATTATGTTTTTTGTCAATAAGTATATTACATAAATCAATCAATATTGGAAACACTGCCGTATCAATACTATTTAGACAATGCCCGGTACACTACAGTATGCTATATTGCATTGCCAAGGACAGTATTATAATATGGTGTTTGGAGTGACGCATTCATGTATCAGCGATGAATTGATGAATCAAGTCACTACCCACAATGGAAGTGCTAAAACTGTGATGTGCTTGTAGAAAACGTCTACATCCAACAAAACACAGCATTCACATTAATTTGCATACTTCCTTTCATAAATTGCACAGCAATGCTCTTGAAAGTCGTATCAGTGAGCCTTCCTTCACAACATTTTACTTTGAGATAAAAAGAAAACAAAAGCAGCAGTGGATTCGGAAACAAATTAACTGCTCCAGAATGTGATGCACACTACTGAGGCTGTCACACCGACATGAGTAGTAAGCCTTGGGGAGCTGTACCTTGCACCAACAACGAACTGCAGTTTTAATAGCAGTTGCTAAATGTCACGCTTCTGGAATAGCACTATTAAGACCTTCATAAAATATACGTTTACAGTGTTCAGTATATCTCCTCTATCAAAGCAGAATTAGGGAAGTACTCCCAATCATAAACAGCCTCTCATTTCAGCTGTAGATAAGCGTACAGTGTGTGCATCTGCCCTCTGCAGCAGTGAATGATGATAGTGCTCTGGTTTAAACAAAATATGTTCTTATCACTACGCCTCTGTACGAGAAAGGTAAAGAAAATATATTGTAAGCCGTATACAAGGAGTACATCATGTCTTAACAACAACTGGTTTATTCTGTGGAGATTTGCAGTAGATCTGAAACCAATCCGAGGATGCAGAATATATACTTTTTATCTCCTTACATTAATTACACAAAGTATGGCCTGATCTTCATCCAAGTTATAACAGCACAAACAACTGCCCCTCCCATGCCTTTACTGAGCACACTGATTAATCAGTTACAGTCCAGACATAAATAAATTAGAACAGTCTCCAACAGTGAGGTATTCCAATTAAAGAGATAAGACTGAAAGTATGGGCTGTAGAAGTGCCCTTAAAAAGTCGGCATCCACAATTAATGGTTTCCTACTGCTACTGCTACCTGACACCACTTATCCTTGACAAGGTAACAGGGCTCCACCCCACCATCATGTTCAAGTCCAGATTGGGGTTCAAACACAGGTCCTCAGGAACTGCCATTTCCAGCAACTTTTTTTGCTTAAAATCTCACAATACATGGCCCCGTACATTCTTCCCTTAACACGGATCAGTCGCCTTGCCCCCTTTGCAGAAAACAGCCCCAAAGCATGATGTTTCCACCTCCATGCATCACAGTAGGTACAGCATTCTTCTTTCCCCAAAGACGACGAGTTGAGTTTTTACCAAAAAGCTTTTGCTCACCTTTCTCATGACCATTTTGACCCCACGGGATGAGATCTTGGTGGGGCCCCAGATTGAGGGAGATTGTCAATGGTCTTGTATGTCTTCCATTTTCTTACAATTGCTCCCACAGTTGATTTATTCACACCAACCTGCTTGCCTATTGTAGATTCACTCTTCCCAGCCTGGTGCAGGTCTACAATTATCTTCCTAGTGTCCTTCGACAGCTCTTTGGTCTTGGCCATGGTTGAGTTTGGAGTCTTGACTGTTTGATGCTGTGGACAGGTGTGTTTTACACAGATAACGAGGTCAAACAGGTGCCGTTAATACAGGTAATGAGTGGAGGACAGAAGAGCTTCTTAGAGAACAAGTTACAGTTCTGCGAGAGCCAGAAATCTTGCTTGTTTGTGGGTGACCAAATACTTATTTTCCACCATGATTTACAATTAAATGATTAAAAAAATCCTACAATGTGATTTCCTGGATTTTTTTCTCATTTTGTCTCTCATAGTTGGTGTACCTATGATGAAAATTACAGACCTCTCTCATCTTTCTAAGTAGGAGAACTTGCCTAATCAGTGACTGACTAAATACTTTTTTGCCCCACTGTAGATTCTCACCTATAACTATATAAACTAGTTCACATTCACTTGTGTTAAGATCGTCCAGAGCCCTCATTTCATATCACTGAGGTACTGGGGAGCCAAACCACAGAGGCATTTAAAAATCAGTAAAAGAATCTTAACATCAATTCTAAATGATATTTGTAACCAGCTTTTTGAGGACCGGTGTGAAGACCGTATATATTTTTTTTTTTACCAGTCAGGATTCTTGCTGCAGCATTTTGCACCCTCTGTAGATTAGAAATGGGGCCCTTTGGTGGGTCAGAAAGAAGAGCATTACAATAATCCAGGCGTGACGATAAAAAAGCGTGAATGAGTTTCTCACTATCAGCCAGTGAGAGCATGTTACACACCCTGGATATATTTCTGAGGTGGGAGAATACAGTTTTACAAACGTTGCTAATATGGATATTAAAACTAAGATCACTGTCGAAAGTGAAACCCAGGTTTTTGACCCTGCTTTGTGAGTCTAAAGAACAGGATTTTAACCATGTTATTGCCTCTGCCTTCACTTGACCATTCCCAATAACAATTATTTGAGTTTGATTTTTATTTAGCTGCAGAAAGTTATGACACATCCAGGAGTTGTGATGTCATCTAGACACCTGAGCAGGGGGTTGATAGATCGACAAAGGTCAGAAGCTAAGAACATATACAATTGTGTCATCCGCATACTGATGAAAGGAAATATTATATTTATTAATTATTCTGGCCAGTGGTAACATGTAAAGATTAAACAGCATTGGTCTTAGAATGGAGCCTTGTGGCACATTAGTCAAGTCAAGTCAAATTTATTCATATAGCGCTTTTTACAACACAGCATTGTCTCAAAGCAGCTTTACAAATATATTAGATCAAAGCCCTAGTTGAGCAAGCCTGCGGCGACAGTGGAAAGGAAAAACTCCCTTATAGGAAGAAACCTTGGGAGGACCCAAGACTCAAATAGGGACCCATCCTCCTTGGGCAGCCTTGATGTTAAATACCATAATTGAAGAGTATATGTAAAGATAATACCCTATTTAAATTTAAAATAGAATAATTATATAGACTAAGATGATTTGAACTAATAAAAAATAGAGAATAAGATCTATAGCATATAAAGTTATGATTGAATGAGTTTGAATGAACAGGTAGTCCAAGTGGAAGAGTTACTGTAGTTTTGTGTTTCCCGGAGGTTATTACCCTCTGATGGGTACTGAGTAACGGTATGAGGACTGGAACAGAAAGAGTCACCAGAAGATTACAGTACGTTCAGCAGATGAGTAGAAAAGACAGTGTTGTCAGCTGCATCACTGGATCTAAGGACTTCATCCTCAAGTCGCTGGGGGTAGTGAGGAGAGGCGGTGTTGTCCTTGCAGCGATGAAACCGTGAGCTACATCCTCAGGACACAAAACCCAGACCAGGGTTTTGTGTCCGCGCCATCTCGGAAATAGAGAACATCACATTACATCACATTACATGACACGGGGTAACAATTGGATGAAGAGTTTCCAAGTGTAACATAGTATTCATGGCTACTCAAATAGGATTGGAACCAGTTTAGTGCTGAGCCAGTGAGACCAACCCAATAGCGTAGGCGATTAAGCAAAATCTCATGGTCGGCAGTGTCGAAGGCTGCACTAAGGTCTAATAGAACTAATATAGATGTATTACCAGCATATTGATTAACTTTAAGATCATTTAAGACTTTAATTAGTGCTGTTTCTGTGCCGAGTAGATCTTCTTTTGGATTCGAGGTTTCTTCTAGTAAAAAGTACTGAAGGAGGCGAGTGCTGAACTGTCCCGTACTGCCTGAAAGGCAGACTGAAAAGTTTCAAGTATGTGGTTTGAATGGAGGTAGTCACCTAGTTGAATAGACAACACCTTTTCAATGATCTTACCCAGAAAAGGACTATATGAAATTGGTCTGTAATTTAAAATAATGGACCAGTCAAGACTGCTCATTTTTAGAAGAGGCCTGATAGCAGCAGTTTTAAGACTGGGGGTAGATTCCTTGTTGTAGTGACTGAATAACAATGTTCCAAACATCATCAGAGAACAGATCAGATAATTGTTTGAAATATTTAGTTGGTAGAGGGTCGAGGGAGCAGCTGGTGTTACTCAGACGTGAGATCACTTTAGTGAGTGTTTCACGACTAACCGGCTGACAAATTACTTACTGCCTTGCTGGGAGCCAAGTGTACCATTGGCGGGAGGCCGCTACTAACAATGGCTTCTCTAATGGAACGTATTTTGCTACCAAAGAAATCAGCAAATGCTTCACACTTTTTCATTTGAGATCTCTAATGTGGCTTGAGAGGAACAGTTAACCAGTCTGTCTATTGTGAGAAAAAGGAATTTAGGATTATCTTTCTTATTGTTGATAAGGCAAGAGAAATGACCTTGCAGTCCCAAGTTGGTTGTTGAGCTGTTTGTGGTCATTTTTGAGTAGATCATAATATATAGTAAGCTTAGTAAGTCTCCATTTTTTTCCAGCATGTCTGCATTCTCTCTCTAACTGAATTATGCTGGTTGAATTTCCATCTGGCTTTATTAATGCATGGCACACATTTAGATTTTAGTGGCACCAGAATGTTAGTGCAATCACTAATTCTGGTGGTGAAATTTCCAACTATGCCATCATAGTCAGCCTCAGTAACAGGGAAGGTTAGGGCAACCAGATCAGAGAAAGGAGTTTTAAAATCATCGGTAAAATTGCGCTTGCTAATTACTTTCAGGATTAACTTACAGTTAGTAAGCATTGTCGTTGTGAAAAAAATAGAGTAGTGGTCTGATATTTCAACGTCAAGGACAGCAGACACCCTGAGCTCTAGCCCATGAGATATGACCGAACCTAAAGCATGTCCATGTTTATGAGTAGGGCTAGATACATGCTGAGTCAGGTCAAAAGCATTTAATAACATAAAGTCATTAGTAATAGGAGCTGTGGGCGTATCAAAGTGGATATTAAAGTCTCCAGTGATGAGCACATGGTGAAAATCTGTTCAAATCTTTGAGAATAGCTCACCAAATTCCTCAACAAAACCGGTGTGGAGTCTTGGGGGATGATAAATAACCGACATAAGAACAGACTGTGTACCCTTAAGATTAATGGCAAGATATTAAAATGTGGAGAATTCCCCAAGATATACTTGTTTGCAACATATCTTATGAGAGTACAGACAGGCTACACCTCCACCTTTCTTGTCAGCTCTAGGGACATTGAAAAAAGCAGTAATTAGGTGGGGCTGCTTCATTAAGGACAACACTATCATTTCTACCAACCCAGGCTTCTGTAAGAAAAATAATGTCAAGTTTATGGTTTTCAATTAACTGGCCCACAGTAAATGCTTTGTTGCCAAGTGACCGGACATTGAGGACAGCAGTATTTAAAACAGTGGATGATGTTTTTTCCTTGTAGTGTTTATCATTTCTAATTAACATAGGCTTAAGTAAATTGAATATATTAGAACCTTGTCATGTTTTCTTTCCGGTTTTGTATGACCATGCCACCAGTTGCTACACAAGTACGAGATATTACACTGAGAAGCAGCATTTCAGGACTGAACGTTGTATTCCACTGACCGCAATGGAGGGATTCTTTGTTCTCCAGTGAACTGTGGTGAACAAGATGCACTAGCTGGGGAATGAAGGTGCTCCCTGTTGTCTGATACCAGTGGTGAAGGAAGAAGTGGATGACGCTGTCACTGTGGCCTAAGTATTCTGTTAGTTGGCTCAGGTGGACATTTCACTTGGGTTTCACCCTGTGCCTGTGTCAACATAACCTCGGAAGGTGATTCAGTGGGCAGCTGTACTACTGTTTCTCAACCACTATCTTCCAGTCTTCTGAGTCACACGGCAAAACTCATACAAGTTTAAGCAAGTGTGCCAAGTACCGAGCCACCAACGAGAACCGAGACCAATTTTTCTGGTCAAAACGCAGCGAGAACCAAATTCAAGTTCCTAGGTGGTCGAGAAATAAGGTACCACTACATTTTCAAGCATTTTCTATACCTGCTTATCTGATTCAGGAGCCAAACCTAGACATGGAGCCAGTCCATTGCAGGGCACATGCAAGTCTGAACAAATGCACTGACTCACTAGAAATGCCACGTGACCTACCACATGTCTCTGAAATGTAGGTGGAAGCTGGTCTACCCAGTGGTATTGGGAGAACATGCAAACTCCACACAGGCAGCAGCTGAGCTGGGACTCAAATGTAGTTCTCTAGAGCTGTGAGACAACAGCACTAAATATGATAATAATAGTAAAACGAACACGTAAATGAATATCACCATTTTCGTTAATTCAAATTCATACTAATTCATTATTTTGCAAGACATGACTGATGCATTTTAAGCACAAAAGTGTGATCAAGTATATTGAACTATGACATTACATGAGCATGACCTAAAAAATTAAACTAAAAGAAAACTGTAGATGGATGATATGTCTGCTTAGCTACACAATGTTTTATACTATTGCTTTATCTTCGGCCTGCAAGAAGGATTTGCTTTTTCTATGAGCTTGATTACGAAGCTGTACACACTAGAAATGTGAAGAAGCTGGAGGACTTTAATAATTTTGACAGAATTCAGTTAGCCTGATAGTTTAACTACAACATGAGTGATGTACCCCAGCTTTTGGAATGACTTTCCCCTTCTAACACAGTCTTCTTTATTATATTTTGGATATCTTTGAGGGTGTGTTTGTCATTGTCACTTTTTTCATGGCGGGGATATTTTTTGGTGGCAACAGATTTCGAAGGTTATACTTAATACATGTCTGCATTTTTTCTTTTTTATCTAGAATTCCACACTTTCATAACAAACATTTACCAACTGTGTAGATTACCTAACCCTAAAAGGGGTGTCGCACACAAGTTTGTGAGCTACTCAGACATTGGAAAGGTGGGTGATTATGGACTTTCACATTCATGATGTTCATTACAAGTGACTTCACCCAAAGTGTTCGATAGCTGTTTTTCCGCCTTTAACTCCGTGGTGAGTTTAATTCTGGGGCTGCCAGATCCAGCGAGACAAAATCCACTATAGTCAATGGAAGAAGAGGCCAAATAAAGCCAAAAACCCGATTATAATCGGATAACTGGTATACATGCAATGAGTACTCTGGTTACTGGGGTAAAATCCAGCTCTCTCTATTGAATTTCTTAATCTGATTTCTAGATTGGAGTATGCTGTATACATGAGCATTTGAATAATCAAATAACTGCAGAAATCTGATCATTATCAGATTAAGTGCATGTACACACACTATTAAAGACAGCTGGATTTTATCCCAGTATTCCAAGTACTAATAGCATGTATACAAGTTGCACGATTTCAATCAGATTTGGCAGTCTGCGCATGTGCACAGAGCAGCAAGTGGAAAAAAACATGGTTGCCAGACCCTCTTATTCTTAGAGATTTTGCTTCTTTTGGGCTTATTTACATAGATCGGGTGTGGGATTATTTCTGTCAACCCAGGAATTAAACACAGCACTCACAATACAAAACGGCAGTGAAACAGCATTTACATTTACATTTTACATTTACAGCATTTAGCAGACGCCCTTATACAGAGCGACTTACAATTGATACAGTCTTACAATCCAAGCAATTGTGGGTTAAGGGCCTTGCTCAAGGACCCAACAGTGGTAGGCGGGATTTGAACCCTAGACCTTCTGATCCATAGTCCAGTACCTTAACCGCTAGGCTACCACAGTCCCAAAGCATGCCACTGAATTTTTTTTTTTACATTTACAGCATTTAGCAGACGCTCTTACAATTTATAGAGTCTTACATTCCAAGCAATTGTGGGTTAAGGGGTCTTGCTCAAGGACCCAACAGTGGTAGCTTGGCAGATCAAGGATTTGAACCCTGGACCTTCTGGTCCATAGTCCAGTACATTAACCGCTAGGCTACCAGTGACCGGGGGTGGGGGGGGGGGGGGGGGGGGGGGGGGGGGGGGGGGGGGGGTAATCAAACGCAGTATATGCAAGAAAAAATGAATAATTCCAGCTGGTTGCCAAGTATAAATCTGATTACTGCCCGAGTCATGCAAACTCATAGGTTTCCCCAATGTCCGATTACTCAAGATACTACTCCGATACTTGTTGATCGGGTTACTGACAAAATCTGGTTTTCTGCAGTTATTGTGTTAGTAAATGCATGTAAACACTCTCAGTGTGAACAGTCAAAAATAATCAGATTTGGTGAGAAACTCAGATTTGGGCCACTTTGCCTGCTGTGTGAATGTAGCTGCGAAAAGCTCTGGTTAATTGAGACTCCTCATGAATTATTTTTAAAGCCAAAAGACCTACACAAAGTAATCTTATGTCAGTTTTGTATCCTACACATGTCCTGGCAGGTGTCAGCAAGAATCAGAGACATTACACAAAGCGCTTATACCATCTGATCTGAGAACTGTAATTAAAATGCAGCTCGTAACCAAAATGGAAAAAAATCAAATCTCAGGTCACGAATATGACAATCAGACTGGATGGAGTCACTGAGATGTGCTGGATCATGACTGGTCCAGTGAACATAGAAATACTTCATTACAGAATCAGATTAGACCTCATTTGAAAGTGAAATGGCTGAAGATTATATGCAAGAGTGTGGCAAATGTGTGTGTGTGGTGCCCATGTTTATATTACATTGTCCCCACAAGGATAGAAAGAGCTGACATTGGGGGGGACCATTTTTTCCTATTTTTACAGAAACTGCTACTTTCTTTGGAAAAACCATGAGTCAAAAGATTTACTTTAGGTTACTGAGGATAAGGTTAGGTTTAGGGTTAATTATGTCATTTCAATGTCAATGGTTGGTCTCCACAAAGATAGTAAGATGAGATATGGTGTGTGTGAGTTTAAGTTCCCTCATTCACGCATTGGCTTATCCACTTAATCCTGGTCACGTACATAATTGTGAGGACCAAATATCCCTACAATGTTTACACTGTGTTGACATTTTGCTGGTCCCCATAAAGAAAATTGCTTTTAAAAATGGCAACTTTCTTCTGAAAAACCAAAAGGACCAAACTATTTGCTTTAGATTACTGAGGTAAAAGGTTAGTCTTGGTTAATTATTTAGCAACAGTAATATTATGTCATTTTAAAGTTTCCATAATGTTAGAAAGACAAGTGTGTGTGTTTTGAGTGGCTGGTACAATGTTACCAGTCTTTTTCTGAGCCACCCTGTGATTGGTTATTTGCCAAACACTCTGCGTGAGGTTCACATAGAAAGGTGTTGAGGAAGGGGAGCCGAGATACTGTGAAGCAACTGAGAACGAACGAAATCCAGAAGAAATGGAACAGAAACAGTCACAACAGTCACCTGTTTGACTGATTTGGTGCATGTGTGAAGCAAGTTATTTATGTCAAGGCATTCAAAGTCTCCTCAGCTGTATGAAGTCACATCACACATCATGCATCACAGCACTCTGTTAATGAAAAGCTTTGTGTAATATCGACATCCAAAAAGTTACTTTCACTACATATTTTAACTTGTGATGTTCTGTGATCTATGAAGCTCTTATTAAAGTTTATGCTTAATGTCAAAAAATTACAGTACAAAGAAATGGCCACAATGGAGCCTTGTTTGTTTACTATTTTGGCATTTGTTTTTCAGTTTTTGTATTTATCTACTGCATATCCCACTGGTTGTTGTTTAATTTTTAGTCATTTAGCACATTGTTCTAGTTCATGATAAAAGGCCATGTTTTTAGTGAATGCAGCATTTTTACATTGACCAGTGCTACCCATGTTCCTTAAATACACACAGATTAGGTTGCAAATCATACTCCATTCCTCTTGCATATTTGTTTACAAATCAGAAAATAGTTGGGATGGAAAATGCAAATAAAAATAAAAAAACCTCCATGTTCCTTACATTTACTTTGACTTTTATTTAGCTGAAGACAGTGTGAACCCTAGATATTTCATGTTTTGTCTGATCTACTTAATTTCATTTGCCCATTCCTGCAATTCAGTCCTGCCACACATTCAAAACAAAAGTTAGGATGGGGGCGATTTAGAGCTTTCTTTTAGAGGTAAAAGAAAAATATTAATGTGATTTTAAACAGGTGATCTCAACAGGTGATTCACCATGATTTGTTATAAAAGCAGCTTCCACTCCATGAAAGACTGAGCCTTTGAGTGGCAAAGGTGTGAAAAGGATCTCCAGTTGTCAACACGTGTGATAAAATTTACATATTTCAGTTTTATGTTATTAACTTTTTTCTTATTTGGCTTGTTTTGCATCGTCTTGTTGATAAATGCATGGACGTCCCTGGAAAAGGTGTCTTGCATCTTGATGGGAGCCCATGTTTTTCCTGAAATCTCAATGTACATTTCTGGATTAATGCTGTTGCCACAGAAGTGTAAATGATCTTTGCCAAGGACATTGACCTAACCCCATACCATGACAGAGCCTGACTTTTGGACTTGTTGCTGACAACAGTCTGGATGGTCCTTTTCTTTGGTCCAGAGCACACAGTGTCCATTTCTTCCAAAAAAAGATCTGAAATACTGATTCGTCTGACCACAATACACGTTTCCACAGTGATGGTCCATCCTAGATGCCTCCAAGCCCAGAGAAGTCGACGTCGCTTCTGGACATGGTTAACATGAGGCTTGTTTTTTGAACAATAATGGTTAAAGTGACATTTTTTAATACAACTCCGTATTGTAGTGCTTGATAAAGGTTTGATAAAATAATCCCTTGCCCATGTGGTTCTATCAGCTGTTGATGAATGACAGTTCTTGACTGAATTGTTTAATGACATCACTGTAGAGGGAGAAATATGCAAATCCCTTCCAATCTTTCTTTGAGGAACATATAACATATAACAAATAATGTTTTTAAAATATTTAAATAATTTTCTCATTCATTTGTTGACACACTGGAAATAAAAATGCTTGTTAAGAATAACAACTAGGTATCTAAACGACTTGCAGAATGGTGCTGTGGATATACCAAGACTGTATATGTGTGTATGCAGACTTTATGTCCTCTCAAAACACTCAATGTCTTCTAAAACATCTGAAATTGACCATAGTATGAGTACGGAACAGAATGAGTCACACTAAAAAGCAAAAAATATTTCTCACTGCACATTTCTTGGCAGTCACTGTTCAAAAAAGCTAATTAATAATTATAATGTAGCAGCTCCAGTGACACAACGGGTAGAGCCAGCTGCTGGCTGGAAATGGCAGTTCCTGTGGGCCTGGGTTCAAATTCCATGCAAGGCTACAATGTGAAAGATGGGTGCTGTGTTTACAGAACCCTGGGATGGACTGGTGCCCTGCCCAGGGTGTACATCTGCCTGTGTCACAATGAGTTAGGCTCCAGACCCTCCTCCATGACCTGGACCAGGTTCATTTTGGGGGGAACAGGATGCTACTAATTTGAATGTAGGTTTCCATAGAACCTTTATTACTTATTAATATTTAATAATAACTTTCAAATCTGCTTAGTAATAAACTATATTAAGATTGTAACTTTTAAAAGAAAACCTCCATATTAGAAATAGACAGCTGTGGAAAAAAAAACATGATAAGCTTCTTAGGGAGATCTTAAATCCCTTTGCTTCATTAATGCAGGCTAACGTTTAAGACCAGCAGATTTTGACTTTAAATTGCACGCCAGCTTGTCTAGTACTTAATATCCAGGAAAGGCTGTGTAACCCTAGGGCAGGACAGAATAAAGAAACTATTGTTCTGCATTACACAAGCATCTACTACGCATAATAAACTTCCTTCAAGAGGCTAGGCTTCTGGATATGTTCAGGTAAGCATCTAACGTTAGGTTGGTTTGAAAATGTGAGGCTGGTCACATTTTTAGCACTCTCGCTCTAGAAATGTGCCAAATTCATATGAGATTCACACACTTCACTGGACAAAACAAAAGCATCAATCATTTCATGAGTTTGTCAGATGGCATTAGACTGGAGGCCAGCTCACAGGTGTGCATCCAGCCAGGGCTGCTTTTGCCTTAACGTCTGTCCAGTCTGTTGCCCTCCCATTTAAGTGGAAATTAGTGAAGTGTAATGACTCAGACCAATGCTATTCCTCAAATGCACAAGCATGGCTTGTGAATTAAATGGTTAAATTATGAATAATCACTCCGGGGCATGCTGCATGGCAAAAAAGACAGCCATATGAGATAATAATGTCTTGGCACAGGACTGCTAATATTGAAGAATTGTGTTGGGTCTGCACAAAAGTGCACGACTGAACATTTTATTCAGAATCAAATAAAAAGTCAGCCGGTCTGTACTTGAACAATATACTGTATCAATACAGGTATGCGCAATTTAACACCTGCGTTACGTTCTGTGAACATTACCATAGTCACACAGTCATTTTATGCTACTACAACGTTAATATAAAGGGTATTTTCAACAGAAAACTGCATGCAAACAAAATGGAAATGTGTCAGAGGTACCCGAGTGGCATCCTAAACTGTTATATATAGTTGGGCAAAAAAGTATCTAGTCAGTCACTGATTGTGCAAGTTCTCCGACTTAGAAAGATGAGAGAGGTCTGTAATTTTCATCATAGCTACACTTCAACTATGAGAGACAAAATGAGATAAAAACAATCCAGGAAATCACATTGTAGAATTCTTAAAGAATTTAATTGTAAATTATGGTGAAAATAAGTATTTGGTCAATAAATTTGGTTCAACTCAATACTTCGTAACATAACCTTTGTTGGCAATGACAGAGGTCAAACATTTCCTGTAAGTCGTCACCAGGTTTGCACACACTGTAGCTGGTATTTTGGCCCATTCCTCCATGCAGATCTCCTCTAGAGCAGTGATGTTTTGGGGCAACATGGACTTTCAACTCCCTCCACAAATTTTCTATTGGGCTGACGTCTGGAAAATGGCTAGGCCACTCCAGGACCTTGAAATGCTTTTTAATGGAGCCACTCCTTCGTTGCACGAGCGGTGTGTTTGGGATCATTGTCATGCTGGAAGACCCAGCCACGTTCCATCTTCAATGCTCTCACTGATGGGGAAGATGTTTTGGCTTAAAATCTCACGATACATGGCCCCGTTCATTCTTCCCTTAACACGGATCAGTCGTTCTGTCCCCTTTGCAGAAAAACAGCCCTAAAGCATGATGTTTCCACCCCCATGCTTCACAGTAGGTATGGTGTTCTTGGGATGCAACTCAGCATTCTTCTTCCTCCAAACATGGCGAGTTGAGTTTTTACCAAAAAGTTCTATTTTAGTTTCATCTGACAACATGATATTCTCCCAATCCTCTTCTGGATCTTCCATATGCTCTCTGGCAAACTTCAGATGGGCCTGGACATGTACTGGCTTAAGCAGGGGGGCACGCCTGGCACTGCAGGATCTGAGTCCCTCTCGGCATAGTGTGTTACTGATGGTAGATTTGTTACTTTGGTGTCAGCTCTCTGCAGGTCATTCATCAGGTCCCTCCGTGTAATCCTGGGATTTTTGCTCACCTTTCTCATGACCATTTTGACCCCACGGGATGAGATCTTGTGTGGAGCCCCAGATCGAGGGAGATTATCAATGGTCTTGTATGTCTTCCATTTTCTTACAATTGCTACCACAGTTGATTTATTCACACCAACCTGCTTGCCTATTGTAGATTCACTCTTCCCAGCCTGGTGCAGGTCTACAATTTTCTTCCTGGTGTCCTTCAACAGCTCTTTGGTCTTGTCCATGGTTGAGTTTGGAGTGTGACTGTTTGAGGCTGTGGATAGGTTTCTATTATACAGATAACGAGGTCAAACAGGTGCCATTAATAGAGGTAACAAATGGAGGACAGAAGAGCTTCTTAAAGAAGAAGTTACAGGTCTGTGAGAGCCAGAAATCTTGCTTGTTTGTGGGTGACCGAATACTTATTTTCCACCATGATTTACAATTAAATTCTTTAAAAATCCTACAATGTGATTTCCTGGATTATTTCTTCTCATTTTGTCTCTCATAGTTGAAGTGTACCTATGATGAAAATTACAGACCTCTCTCATCTTTCTAAGTCGGAGAACTTGCACAATCAGTGACTGACTAAATACTTTTTTGCCCCACTGTACATAGAAATTCATAATAATTATAAAAAATAGAATAACACACTCTTACAAAAATGTGTAGGGTAAAGCCTTAACACTTAAGAGGATAGGATGATGGACTTCTTACTTTTATTTGATGGAAGCCAATGCATTGATAGACAGTATTACGAACAATACAGAAAATCGCACTGGCGGTGGCGGGCTCTATGTTTACATCAACGATGCCTGATGTTGTGATGCTGCTGTGGTATACAAACACTGCTCGCCGTTAGTGGAGTTTATGGTTATTAAAGGGCCAACCATTCTATTTACCGAAGGAATTTACAGCTCTTATAATTGTCGCTGTTTATATACCTCCGAGCTCCAGCAACAAAAATAAAAGTTTCTCAACTTGGCTGGCCATGCAGATCCAATTAGCGTGTTTCCAAAGACATACAAACACAGACTTTCCAACAAGGGGAAACAATACATTGGACCAAGTCTACACCACCATGAGAGGAGCTTACAAGGCCCTTCCCCTCCCCCACATCGGCACCTCCAATCACATCAGTGTCATGCTAATACCTGCGTGCAGACCCCTGGTTAAAGTCACCAAACCAGTTCACAAGCAGGTATGAGTGAGCCAGAGGGGTCGTAACAGGCACTTCAGGACTGTTTCAACACCACAGATTGGAATATGTTCAAAGAAGCTGCTACCAAGAACAATATAACAGATCTCCAGTACTTGGATACTGGATACTGTCTGTTCATACATCACAAAGTGTATTGATGATGTAACTGACCTCAAGACCATCACTGTTTGGGCAAACCAGAAGTCATGTCTGACGAAATAAGTCTACAGGCTCAACACAGGCTCAGAAACAACCTGTCCTGGGGCATCAGGAAGGCTAAGAACCATAACTCCAGGAAGATACATTAGCTCATTGCTTCAGCGACAGCAGAAAGACTTGGAGTTTGTGGCGGGGAATACAGACCATCACAGACTACAAACCACCTCTACAGACCTGTGACAGCGCCACCTTTACGCTGAACGACCTGAACGTCTTCTTTGCTCGGTTTGAAACACTCAACAGCATACCTGCACAGAAATTCACCCCCATCCCGGCGACCAGCTGCTGAAGCCGTCCACAGACAGTGTGAGGCAATCATTCAGCAAGATCAACACCTGAAAACCTCCTGGTCCTGACAACATACCAGGTCGTGTGCTGAGGGACTGTGCAGGGGAACCCACGGCTGTCTTTACGCATATCTTGAACATCTCCCTGAGTTAGGCCATCGTCCCCACCTGCTTCAAAGCTACCACCATCATCCCTGCTCCAAAGAAGGCATCATTCTCCTGTCTAAATGACTACCGCCCGGTGGCACTCACCCCCATCCTGATGAAGTGCTTCGAACGGCTAGTCATGAAACATTAAGTCCGTTCTTCATGCCTCTCTGAACCCCTTCCACTTTGCATATCATCCAAATCGTTCGACCGATGATGCCATCTCCACTGCCCTCCACACAGCCCTCACACATCTAGACACTAAGGACTTTCATGTTACAATGCTGTTCATTGACTTCAGCTCTGCATTCAACACCATCATCCCCCAACAGCTCATTCTCAAACTGGACAGTCTGGGGCTGAACACCTCATTATGCAACTGGCTGTTAGACTTCCTAACCGGGAGACCACAGACAGTACGAGTCGGCTGTAACACATACAGCACCATCACACTGAACATGGGGGGCCCCCAAGGATGCATGCTGAGCCCCCTACTATTCACCCTGCTGATACATGACTGCACACCATCATACAGTTCCAACTAGTTCTTCAAGTTTGCAGACAATACGACTGTGGTGGGTCTCATCAGCAACAACGATGAGACCGACTACAGAAACAAGGTGAGCCACCTGGCCCTGTGGTGCAAACAATCTCTCTCTGAATGTGGATAAAACAAAGGAGATTGTTGTGGAAGATACACGCTCAGCATGCTCAGCATGCATTGAGAGCATCCTGACTAGCTGCATCATGGTGTGGTACAGCGCCTGTTCCGCGTCCTGCCGCAAGACCCTCCAGCGCATCGTGAGAGCAGCTGAGAAGATCATCGGCACTTCTTTCCCCTCACTCCATGACCTACACAGTACCCGTCTCACTCGGAAAGCCCTCTGCATGGTGGGTGATCCTACACACCCACTACACAGCTTCTTCAAACTGCTTCCATCAGGAGGAGACTGCAGAGTCTCCGGGCTAGAACCAGCAGACTGAGGGACAGCTCTGTTCATCAGGCAGTCAGGACTCTCAACTCTCTCCCTGCTCTGCCTCTCCTGCATCTCTTACCTGCTTAATACACAATCTCAATCACACATCCCACATAACACACAAACTCATTACTGAACTCAATACCGGACTCTGCATCATTACGAACTGCTTATGCACTCATCAATTTGCAAATCTCTGTGCTCATTCATTTTACACTACTGCCTATATTTGCACCACTGTTTATATTGTATTACTTTTTATATTTGCACTACTGATTATATTCGCACTAGCCTTAACCCCCCGCATGTGTTACATTACTTCTACATCAATATCAGGGACTTTATACACTGTGGTCTCTCAATCACTTTACTTCTGAGGCCAATCTAAGAGACCTTTATTCAAAATAGTTTTGTATCTCTATAAATACATAGTACTGTGTTATATAATTTATATAGTATTGTTATTTTATTATTGCCATTGGTGACGTAGTGTCTGTTTAAATGTTTAATCTTTATTGGTGCACCATGGGTCTGAGAGTAACGAAATTTCAATTCTCTTTATGTCTTGTACATATTGCAGTTTTGACAATAAAGTTGAATTTATTCAGCCAAATGAAACATTGACAAGTGAATGTGAACCAGCAGCCACTGCCTGGCCAAAAAAAAGGTCACCATCTGGATTTAACTAAGCAGATAGTTAAATAGTTAAAAAAACAGCCTCCAATCAGATAATTACTACATTGGTGATTATGTTTCAACTGGCAACAAGTTAATTAACCCCAACAGATGCAGTGAGTAGCTTCTCATTTGTTAAACAACCATGTCGAAAGACATCCTGTGGTCGTGGAAAAGATGTTCATCTGTTTCTGAAGGGTCAAATTGTGAAAGAGTGCTTCAGGGAGCATGAGACATTTTCACACATGGATTGGCCAACACAGAGTCAAGACCAGAATCTTTGGGATGTGCTGGAGAAGACTTTGTGCAGTGGTCCAAATCTCCTATCATCAATACAAGATCTGGACAGAAATAAATGTTGTGACATTGCAGAAATGTGGAAATGATGCCACAGCAAATGTGTGCTATAATCAAAGCTAAAGGCGGCCCAGCCAAATATTAGTGTGTGTGACATATTTTGGCCAGGCAGTGTATACTTATAGGTTAGAGAGAAAATACAGGTAGAGGGGGAACAAACAAAGCAGGCACATACACTTACGCCATTTACAGCTTGTTACGAATGAGCCACAAGTCATAACATACAAGACAAGAGTAAGTTGCACAAAAAAGTCTCCAAACACATCAATGGAGTTCGAAGAGTAGATCATTTTTCCTCCTTCCTTTGAACCATGGCATGTGTTCACAAGTAATATATTCAAATTAAAAATAGTCTTTATTTTAAGCAGCATACATTACAGTAATTTCATTCTCAATGAAATAAAAACATGAAAATTAATAGGGAATAAAAGTGGCCGTTGCATACCATCATCACCGACGCCGGAGTAAAGCAGAAGGACAAAGGCTAGTCCATGACTGTGAAACTGCCATTCTCTTTAATGAAGTCAGCCTCAGGCTTACACAGTGTCAACACACAACGTGACATTCAGTGGAAGGTGCGGAATGTCAATTAGTCAATAGCTTTTTCTAATATCTTTCGTACTTGATATTAAAATGGGTACTAAAGTTAAAACGGCACATATGCACATCAGTGTGTGCGACCGTGGCTGTCAGAGGCATGACTAGGATGTTACTAGGCCAAGTATTCAAAATCAATATGAGAAGAGAGCAGAAGCTGAAAAGCTTTCTGTCTGCCTTTACAGCAGCTAAATATTATGACAGAGAAAAATGTAGCATCAGTAAAGTTGCCATGCCTATGCAATACAAAACTACAGCAGTGATTCACTGTACATTTATTTCTTAGAAATGTAGTGCAAAATTCACTCACTGCAAAAGGCCAAATGTTTGTGGACACCACAAAATGAAATCCAAACTCAAGGGTAATAGTGTGAAATTTGCCCGCCTTTGCTTCTACAACAGCATTCACTATTTTGATAAATTTGATTTTGGAAAATGACCATGACGTCAGGCACTGATGTTTTACAATAAGCCCTTGCTTATTGCTGGAATTCCAATTAATTTAAAAAGAAGTGAAGGTCAAGGCTCTGTACAAGCCAGCCTAGTCCTTCGATAAAGTCGGCAAAACATTTCTTTATGAACTTTGTTATAGGGCAGAGATTTGATGGCCTAACTTTTTGGGGAGGTGCAAACTCAGTAAAGTATCATATTGAAAGTCTTTGAGGTGTTCAGAACAACCCACTGCCAATGATTATCTATGACGATTCATGCCTGTATGCCTTACGACTACGTCGCCGAACCGTCACCCACCTGCCCTGCTACGAGGACTCTGCCGGGGCTGGGGCTCTAACTTCACCTGTGGCATCCAGATCTGTTAAGCTAGGAGCTGAGCTAGCCTTCTCTAATGTCTGGATGCGTGCCTCTAAAACTACAATCTTCTCCGTCAGACTGGCTACAAGCCAGAGGAAGAATAGCTAGCAGAAGCCAGGAACAAGCACAGCAGAAGCCATGTTAGTACAATCAATGAATTAAAGGTACTTAGCTTCGGGTAGTGTTGTGGGGTGCCGAGTGAAGATATGGTTCAGGTGCAGCCGATGATCTAATGCAATGCTCGATTAAAGCGTTAATACAAGTTAAGTCAATACAAAACGTCACAAAAAACTAAGTCTCAGAAATAAAGTGGGAAAAGACTGTAAAAAAGTTATAAAAAAACACACTACTGCAAAAGAAGACGCAACTCTGGTAATTAGCTAATGGCTAATTACTGCAAACACAAGCCTGTATACCTGTAAAGTTACTAAATAACGATTAGCGGCAAAAAAATATATAATCCGCCGGTACGAGAATAAAATGATTAAGATGTTGTAAAAACCTACTATATATACGATTATATATGATGCGATATGATGCGAATGATACAGATGCGATTCGGAATTAAAATAGTTCAAAGGTAATAAACTGCTAACAGCTACGAAACAGGTCCTGTGTGCAATCGAGGAGAATGAGTCTGGGTTGCCAGATCCTCGCAATCCTCGCGTCAGCGCTCAGCGTTCTCTCAGCCCAGAAATCCAGTTAGTTGTGTTGCCTAATACAAAGTCGTTTTACAGTACATAACACATCTTGCAATTTTATCTTGTAAACATTAGACTTGCTGGTGTGGATTTATTCATGCTTGGGAAGTCAGACATGTTCCTGATTCCAGATTTACCGATTGACAGCTGGTTACAAAGTACCTGCTTCGTTGAGTGGTCGTCCAATATTCATAACAGAAGAAGCACATCAAAGTCAGATAAAAGCACTCTTTCCGATGAATGCCAATTTTTTTCCTGTGCAAAACACACCTGCTCGCACTCAATTCAATTCAAAGCCATTTGTTTAATGATCATAGCAGATACTAGATTGCACCAGAGACACCCAGAGACGTGTGGTCTTCACCTCGTGTCTATTAGCTCTGTGTCTGGGGCTTCAAAGGGGATTTTACGTATACAAGGAGTTTGAGTTTAGCGAACTAACTGCACAATTCATTGCCAGATTTTAATTACATTGAAGAGGAAGCTGGGCTTCCTGAGTATCTTAAAGCAAATGCCTGTGCTACACATATTGTAGCGCCACTGACTGTTTGCGTTCCCTGTCCCAGTATGCAAATTAGCAGCTCCACGGTCTCTTTATTTTGGGGTTTGTGTGTGTCTGTGTGTACTGTTATGTCTGTGGCATCTCGTTTCTCTCCTAAATGCCCACAGTGCGTGTCTTGCGAATTATTTTATGAATTGGATAACCCCATGAGCTGGCAGGCTGTGTGTGAGAGTGGGTTGAGCTGGGCTGCGCTGTGTTTTTTGGCCTTTCTGTAACACTAACTGGTAAATAGTCCTTGCCAGGGCTGGTAATTTTGTTTGTGACATTGGCTGTTAATAATGATCTGCATTATGAGCAAAGTTCCTGTCTCCAATGCTGCTTCTTCGTCCATTCCGACACTACACTGTATTTGAATTGAAACAGTGGTGCTTGAAAGTTTATGATACTTAGAATTATCTATATTTCTGCATAAATATGACCTAAAACCAACAGATTTTCAATCACCAACAGTATAAGAGAACCCAATTAAACAAATGAGACAAACATATAATACTTGGACGTTTATTTATTGAGGAAAATAATCCAATATACATGAATAAATATTATTAAATTTGTGAGTGGCAAAATGAATTAAAAACCTTTGCTTTAAGTATCTGGTGTGACCCCCTTGTGGAGCAATAACTGCAACTAAAAGCTTTTGGTAACAGTCTCAACTCTGGGATGTTACTGGGATTTCAGGTTCTTTTGATTAAGGACTTTGACTTTTTTGTTAGAATGAATTGTGTGCTTAGGGGTCATCACCTTGGTGCATTACAGATATTCTGAGATTTACCTTTACAATTTCTGATATAATTCATTGTTCTACCAGTGAAGGCAAGCCATCCTAGCAGCAAAACGGGCCCAAACCTTGATACTACCACCACCATGTTTCACATACGGGATAAAGTTCACATGCCAGAATGCATTGTTTTCTGTCCATCGGCCATAATGCTTCTCATTTAAACCAAAAAGTTCTAATATGGTCTCATCTGTTCTAAAAACATTTTTTCCAACAGCTTTCTAGCTCGTCCATGTCAACTTTAGCAAACTGCAGATGGGCAGCAATATTCTTTTTGGAGAGCAGTGGCAACCCTGCTATGCACACCATTATTCTTCAGCGTTTTCCTAATTTGTAATCTAATCATTAATTGTTCACATTGCCCTGTACTTTCTAGGAGAGTCTGCATTATCCTTCCTCTGATTTCTTTTAAGAACATACATTTGTTGGAATATTAACAATTACATTTTTTATAATACAGTGGTACCTCGATTCTCGTCGTTAATTCGTTCCAAAAGGCTTGTTGAGAATCAAATCGATGACTACCAAGCAAATATTTCCCATAAGGAATAATGTAAATTGAATTAATCCTTTCCAGACCCCCAGAAAATCCACTGATATTCGATGGGGATATGTTCCAACAAATTCATCATTTAAAGTTACACATAGCATGAACTGAGAAGTTCAACGAGTGTTTGGTAGAGCGGTCTATACTGTATTATAGCAGAGCGTGTGATAAGTAAGTTAATATATAATCTACAGTTGGCCAAAAATCATTAACACAAAGCGTATTTTACAATAAAGCGTTTTAAAATCTCAATTTAGTGAGTAATGGTTTGAAAGTGAAAAGTAAAAGCAAAACACTTTGGTATTGGTGAACTCAGGGCGCTATCATAGCTGCTAATGTATGCCAAAAATAAAGAAAAACATGAGAAACATAGCAGAGAACTTCACTTAGAACTTCACTGTTATCATACACAATGATACTGCATATCGGTATAGCCTACTTGCTTGCAAGTGTGCAATCTAGTATTTTTTGACAAACCAGGAAATGTGATCATAGTAAATCTGATATTTAAAACAGTTTCTTTCAGTTCAGCTGTTAAACAAAATGGCAGTGTGCTGAATTTTATAGGAAACATCCTCCTCTTAGATCATAAAATAGAGGGTGACATGCTCACCCTCAGGAGAAACTAATATAAAATGCTCAAATTGGGCTCTGTGTGCGGCATTCTCAATCAAAAGGAATATTAAGAGACAGTGCGAGGCTGAGGTTGCTGAGGTTGTCCGCGACCGGTGAGATCATCAGTAGCATTAAAAATCAAATATAAAAGATACAGTCAAAAGTATGTAGACAGTAGAGCTAGGAGTAAGTAAGATGTCTGCAAGTCTTAAGTCTTAATTTACTGTGTTAATATGTGCTAATATGTAAACTAATAATTGCCATAAATCAAGCAAGTCTCAGATCAAGCCATATAAACTGATGATGCTCTAACTCCAGTTTCCACATTTAAATCAGTGAAAAGACAGACAAGAGAGTTGAATTTTATTTTCAACATGAACAAATACTGTTGCATGTCTTCTTGAACTTCTAACTCATCTGTCGAACTCATCATGCCAAATAGAAATAACTTCTCTATCTAAAATGCAAATGCAGTCTAACCTCGTTATCTCGCCAACCTCATCTCTCGCCACCTTTGATGGCTGGATGGATTTCCCAGGATGCATTTTTCCTCGAAAAGATGTCAGCCTTGGCTCTTACCCCAGGCCGATATTAAAATGTGACAAATGTCCTGCCAGTAATGAAATTCTAGCCTGCTAAGCTACCCAGCTTCAGACCGTCGGTAGGTGACAGTTTAATCCTACTCGGATGACGTACAGCCCTATCTGTTATCAGAGATGTTACATAAGGAGAAGACTGCTCACTGGTTAAAATATGAATGGGACTGTAGTACAGAAGTCACGCCCCATTATTAGGAAGAACCAATCAGTATATTAGTAAATATGTCTGAGGGGGAGCAGCAGGTCTTGGCTCCTTTGTAGTGGCGGGGTGCGCATGCGCAGTAGCCAGAATAACCTTAAGAAAAAAAAACATTTTTTTGTATTATTTGAACCTAACAACACAAGTAAGTTATATAACTTTTGTGAGATTATACCAGCAATTTTAAATACACATTTTAAACGTTAAATTCTCTTTCAGTTTTGGATATATAGGTCTCTCCCCATTCAAAGAAATAGGATTCTGGCCTTGTATGACTGGGAATTACTGCCTGGCGGTGTTATCAAGATGGCAGCCGAGTGAACAGACTTATTTTACAGTGGGGCAAAAAAGTATTTAGTCAGCCACTGATTGTGAAAGTTCTCCTACTTAGAAAGATGAGAGAGGTCTGTAATTTTCACCATAGCTACACTTCAACTATGAGAGAAAAAAAGAAAAAAAAAAATCCAGGAAAATCACATTGTAGGATTTTTAAAGAATTAAATTGTAAATCATGGTGGAAAATATGTATTTGGTCACCCACAAACACGCAAGATTTCTGGCTCTCAGACCTGTAACAACTTCTTTAAGAAGCTCTTCTGTCCTCCACTCGTTACCTGTATTAATGGCACCTGTTTGAAATCGTTATCTGTATAAAAGACACCTGTCCACAGCCTCAAACAGTCAGACTCCAAATTCAACCATGGCCAAGACCAAAGAGCTGTCGAAGGACACCAGGAAGAAAATTGTAGACCTGCACCAGGCTGGGAAGAGTGAATCTACAAGAGGCAAGCAGGTTGGTGTTAATAAATCAATTGTGGGAGCAATTGTAAAAAAATGGAAGACATACAAGACCACTGATAATCTCCCTCAATCTGGAGCCCCACGCAAGATCTCATCCCGTGGGGTAAAAATGAGCATGAGAACGGTGAGCAAAAATCCCAGAACTACACGGAGGGACCTGATGAATGACCTGCAGAGATCTGGGACCAAAGTAACAAAGGCTACCATCAGTAACACACTACGTCGAGAGGGACTCAGATCCTGCAATGCCAGACGTGTCCCCCTGCTTAAGCCAGTACATGTCCAGGCCCGTCTGAAGTTTGCCAGAGAGCATATGGATGATCCAGAAGAGGATTGGGAGAATATCATGTGGTCAGATGAAACCAAAATAGAACTTTTTGGTAAAAACTCAACTCGTCGTGTTTGGAGGAAGAAGAAAGGCTGAGTTGTATCCCAAGAACACCATACCTACTGTGAAGCATTGGGGTGGAAACATCATGTGTTGGGGCTGTTTATCTGCAAAGTGGACAGGACAACCGCTCTGCTACACTTAAATACCGTATCATTATTTTTGTTTTCTTTTGCTGTATCACTCAACTGATAAAGACAACATTTAAAGCAAGATCTACAAGATCTGTTGAAAAGTTTAAAGATTATACATCCTCACTTTCTTTGAGGGATTGAATATTTTTGACTGCAAGTGATTGAAAATGTAATAAATACAACATATATGCCAGAGACTGCATTCTTTTTTTATTTGTAACATTATGACCCTGCACACCGACTGACCCCACAAAATATAAAAAGTTTGAAAAGTGTGACAAGATGCCTCAGTCTCCTAAAACTGAAAAATTTGTTAGCAATGAACCCTTTGATCCTGACGATCCTGCCCACTTGATCAACTGGTATCATTAAGTATATAACAAATGTGGCGCATGCTTATTTTATTTTATATGAGCCTTTTTTCCTTGCATAAACAAATTGATTCTGCAAGTTCAGATCTACAGGCTGAGTTGACTAAACATTGTGAGGATGGGTAAAAAAAGTACATTTAGTGAGGGAACAGGATAGATGATGTGGAGCATACACAAGTAGTTTAAAGTCCAGTGAACTGATGTAGTGTGTCTGTGTGAAAACTAGAGCTATTATCTTATATTGGCAAGATTGTGCTGAAAAAAGTTTGATATATGCACAAAATCAAAAGCATACTAAAAAGCCTCATCTCTAGTGAACCAGGTTCCTCAACTGTGGTTACTTTGGTGTTCGTTGTGTGTTCATGTCTATCAAAGACATGGCAGTGTTTTCCCCACCATGTGCTTGTGTTTCTATGATAAGTTCCAGACCCAGTGAGACTTTCACCAGGATGGTGGGTACTGAAGATAAAAGGATTCCTTGATCAGTAATTATTGTATTATCATTTTATGGGCATGACTGGTGGAAGTAAAATCCACCTTCCTAAACTGAAGAAAATGTGGCATCTGTGCCATACAGTTACAGAAATTGTGTTACCTTTGAGGTTCTTTTAGAAAAGATTGCAAGGTCTGTACAATGTTTGACCATTTGAAAACCAAAATGCACCTAATAGGAATGGCTCATAAAACATTAATAACCTCCATGGAACCTGAGGAAGTGAATGCTTCACCGACAAAAAAGGGTGTGGGGATGTTTACAGTGCCAAGGACGTTGACGAACAGATGTTGAAAACACCACCCTACTATTTAGACACTAGTTAAAGGTTTTCACTTCGCTCCATTTGAAAAAGGTCAGTGTTTTCTATATTCGGACCCTTTTACATTGAAATTTATCTTCCAAGTTCCTCTCACCTTTGCCCTAGCGCAACCCCTCTTGGAATACAAATGATCACAAGGTTATGCCTGACAGTAAGGCCTAGATAGACACACAGAATTCAAACTGCTCAAGGACTTCAAAATGTTATTTTATATTTCAGACAGGTCTGTTTGAATCTTATTCTGGTTAATATTTTAAACAATAATTCTTGAGTACTTCCCAAGCACATCTCGCCATGTTCATGAGTGCAATGTACAACCACCAATCACTTTTATTGTTTCTACCCTCATTGTCTAATTATCAGTTCCACTTACCATCTAGATGCACTTTGTAGTTCTATAATTACAGACTGTAGTCCATCTGTTTCTCTACATACTTTGTTCAACCCCTTTACTCTGTTCTCTAATGATCAGGACCACCAAGGACCAGCACAGATCAGGTACTATTTGGGCAGTGGATCATTTTCAGCACTGCAGTGACACAGACATGATGCTGGTGTGTTAGTTTGTGTTATGCTGGTACGAGTGGATTAGACTCAGCAATGCTGCTGGAGTTTTTAAAAATCTCAGTGTCACTGCTGGACTTAAAATAGTCCACCTAGCATCCTGTAGGCAGTGTCCTGTGAGCACTGAGGAAGGATTAGAGGATGACTGACACAAACTGTGCAACAACAGATGACCTACTGTCTCTGACTTTATATCTGCAAAGTGGAGCAAATTGGTAGATGTACAGTGAGTGAACACAGTGATTAAAAACTCCAGCAGCACTACTGCTAACACACCACCACATCAGTGTCAGTGCAGGGCTGAGAATGATCCACTACCTAAACAGTACCTGGTCTGTGGTGGTCCTGTGGGGGTCCTGACCATTAGAGAACAAAGTAGATGGACCACAGTGTGCAACTGTAGAACTACAAAGAGTGAATCTATATGGTAAGTGGAACCGAAAAATGGGCAATGAGTATAGAAACAAAGAGGTGTACCTAATAAAGTGACCGATGAGTGTATGTTTGTCTCAAAATCTGAGATTTTTTGTAACACTCCAGCTGTGTCTAATAAATCATGCAGCTTTTATACACTAGTGCCACAGAATCAGTCACCCATTTTCTTCATCTCAAGACCCAGAAAGGTATTTAGTGCTTATAATACTTTAATCTGGGCTCAGCTTTCTCAATGCTTAGACTGTTCTATCCAAAAAACAAACATCATGGCTTAAAATTTGTTCAGTTATTTATTCTTAGTATTTATGTCAGTTAAAGGAAACAAGGTGACCTTGAAGCAACATGGATAATAGTAATATTAATAATTAATAGTAATACACACACACACACACACACACACACACACACACACACACACACACACACACACAGTGCCTTGCAAAAGTATTCGTCCCCTTGAACTTTTCAACCTTTTGCCACATTTCAGGCTTCAGACACACAGAAATGAAATTGTATTTTTTTGTGAAGAATCAACAACAACTGGGACACAATCGTGAAGTGGAACAAAATTTATTGGATATTTTAAACTTTTTTTTTAAATAAAAAAACTGACAAGTGGGGCGTGCAAAATTATTCAGCCCCTTTACTTTCAGTGCAGCAAACTCACTCCAGAAGTTCAGTGAGGATCTCTGAATGATCCAATGTTGACCTAAATGACTGATGATGATAAATAGAATCCACCTGTGTGTAATCAAGTGTCCGTATAAATGCACATGCTCTGTGATAGTCTCAGAGTTCTGTTTAAAGCGCAGAGAGTATCATGAAGACCAAGGAACACACCAGGCAGGTCCGAGATACTGTTGTGGAGAAGTTTAAAGCCGGATTTGGATACAAAAGATTTCCCAAGCTTTAAACATCTCAAGGAGGACTGTGCAAGCGATCATATTGAATGGAAGGCGTATCAGACCACTGCCAAACCTACCAAGACCTGGCCGTCCCTCTAAACCTCAGCTCAAACAAGGAGAAGACTGATCAGAGATGCAGCCCAGAGGCCCATGACCACTCTGGATAAACTGCAGAGATCTACAGCTGAGGTGGGAGACTCTGTCCATAGGACAGCAATCAGTTGTACACTGCACAAATCTGGCCTTTATGGAAGAGTCGCAAGAAGAAAGCCATTTCTCAAAGATATCTATGGAAAGTCTTGTTTAAAGTTTGCCACAAGCCACCTGGGAGACACACCAAACATGTGGAAGAAGGTGCTCTGGTCAGATGAAACCAAAATCGAATTTTTTGGCCACAATGCAAACCGTTATGTTTGGTGTAAAAGCAACACAGCTCATCACCCTGAACACACCATCCCCACTGTCAAACATGGTGGTGGCAGCATGATGGTTTGGGCCTGCTTTTCTTCAGCAGGGACAGGGAAGATGGTTAAAATTGATGGGAAGATGGATGGAGCCAAATACAGGACCATTCTGAAAGAAAACCTGTTGGAGTCTGCAAAAGACCTGAGATTTATCTTCCAACAAAGCAATGATCCAAAACATAAAGCAAAATCTACAATGGAATGGTTCACAAATAAACGTATCCAGGTGTTAGAATGGCCAAGTCAAAGTTCAGACCTGAATCCAATCGAGAATCTGTGGAAAGAGCTGAAAACTGCTGTTCACAAACGCTCTCCATCCAACCTCACTGAGCTCCAGCTGTTTTGCAAGGAAGAATGGGCAAAAATGTCTTTCTCTCGATGTGCAAAACTGATAGAGACATACCCCAAGCGACTTGCAGCTGTAATCGCAGCAAAAGGTGGCGCTACAAAGTATTAACGCAAGGGGGCCGAATAATTTTGCACGCCCCACTTTTCAGTTTTTTATTTCTAAAAAAAGTTATCTTAAAAAAATATCCAATAAATTTCGTTCCACTTCACGACTGTGTCCCACTTGTTGTTGATTCTTCACAAAAAATTACAATTTCATATCTTTATGTTTAAAGCCTGAAATGTGGCAAAAGGTTGAAAAGTTCAAGTGGGGCCCCGAATACTGAATACTTTTGCAAGGCACTGTAAAACAAAACACAAACACACACACATGTCTGTTATATATATTTATAGAGAGAGAGATACATATAGATATAAGATAGAGATTAGATATTATATAGGAGAGATATAATATATATATATAGATATATATACATATACATATATATATACACACACACACACACACACACACACATACATACATACATACATACATACATACATACATACACACACACACACACACACACACACATCTATCTATCTATCTATCTATCTATAAAAATAAACAGGTCATGAACTGGATATAATTAAGCAAATAGGTAAGAGCCTCCCATCCTAACTGATGCAGCGAGTAGCTTCTCATTTCTTAAACAACCATGTCGAAAGACACATCCTGTGGTCGTGGAAAAGATGGTAATCTGTTTCAGAAGTGTCAGATTATTTGGTTGCATCAAGCAGAGAAAACAACAACACAATCTCACAAGGAGATTGCTGAAACTACTAAAATCGGGTTAAATTATTAAAAAGTGGAAGGACAGTGGGAAACATCTTCAAGAAAGGAATGTGGTCGGAATAAAAATTGTAGAAAAACAACAGAAGAACTCAGGGATATGTTTAATAGTGAAAGTCCACACACAATGTGAAGGGAACTCAAGAGATTGGGACTTAACAGCTGTGTAGCCTTAAGAAAACCACTTGTCAGTGTCAATTTGTTAGGGAGCATAAAGATTGGACTCTGGAGCAATGGAAGAAGGTCATGTGGTCTGATGAGTTCAGATTTACCCTGTTCCAGAGTGTTAGAATTGATGCACCCATATGCCTAGTGCCTACCATACAAGCCTGTGGGGGGAGTGCTATGATCTGAGGTTGCTGCAGTTGGTCAGGTCTAGGTTCAACAATGGTATGTGCCCAAAGAATGAAGTCAGCTTAATGCCTGAATACACTGAATGACCAGGCTATTCCATCAATGGATGTTTCCCCCTCTGACGGCACAGGCATATTCCAATTTGACAATGCCAGGATTCATATGCTCAAATTGTGAAAGAGTGGTTCAGGAAGCATGAGATCATTTACACACATGGATTGGCCACCACAGAGTCTAGACCTGAACCCAACTGAGAATACTTGGGATGTGCTGGAGAAGACTTTGTGCAGTGGTCCAAATCTACCATCATCAATACAAGATCTTGGGGAAAAATGAATGCAACTCTGGACAGAAATAAATATTGTGACATCGCATAAGCTTGTGGAAACGATGCCTCAGCGAATGTGTGCCGTCATCAAAGCTAAAGGCGGTTCAACGAAATATTAGAGTTTGTGACATTTTTTTTGGGCCAGCCAGTGTGTGTGTGTGTATGTATATCTCACTTCATTAGGAATACCTGTTCGCTATTGCACCAATGGGAGAAAACTTTTTCAGTCTCACCACCAAATCCTTTTCACTTTAGAGTAAAAGGTAACAGAGATTATTTTATTGTACAACAATATCATTTACTGGTGGCTCAAGGAGCACAAAATAGCACAACTGAATAGAAGTAGGTTCAAGTGTTAGTAAGTTCGAGCAGCCATAACTATGACGACACACTACTTATAATTTTATATGGTAATATTATTGCCATTTGTGAAGACCTTACAATATGTTTCTACACACTGAAGGTTTGTTTATTTATTTAACACCACATCAGCATCAACGGGTGAGAGAGAAGCAAGACCATAACAATAATAGTCCAACACACTCACACTGGGGCCAATTTAGAGAAACCAGTTAACCTGAAGCATTTCTATGGAAGTGGGAGAAAAACAGTATCCAGCATAAACCCACCAGTTCTAGAAGAAGAAGGTCTTGCTTTATAGCCAGAGCAACAAAAAGTTTTCATATGTGAAAAGACCTTTTCTAACAGATATTATTTATTTAATATTATGTCAGTATCAGTGGCTAAATGCATGACAGGATGAATATACACACTCACACTACTGCAATTTAGATGGACCAGTTAACCTAGCATGTCTTTGGACTGTTGGAGGAAACCAGTCCAACTGGCATCACGCATCAATGGCTATTCATGACAGGTACAAGTTTACATCAATACTAGTCAGACAGACTGATAGTGGGCCAATTGAGAGCGACCAATTAACCAAACATCTCTTTCTGGATGTGGGAAAAACCAGAGCACCCAGAGTAAACCCACATGCACAGGGGGAGGAACTGCAAACTGGACACATACAGAGTCTGGGTTTGGGATCAAACTGGGGATCTCTGGAGCTGAAGCAACCGCACTAAACACCATATATATCACTAACACCTTACTGGCTCTTAAACACCTCAGTATGACTGCTGGTCTGAAAATAGTCCACCGACCAAAATTGTCCAGCCAAAGCATCCTGTAGGCAGCGTCCTGTCAGCACTGATGAAGGATTAGAAGGTGTCTAACAAACTGTGCAGCAACAGATGAGCTACTGTCTCTGGCTTTACATCTACAACGTGGAGTAATATGGTAGATGTGTCTAATAGAGTGTCTGATCCAACTGCGCCAGCAAAAACCACACTCACACACCACCACCACATCAGTGTCACTGCAATGCTGAGAATGATCCACCACCCAAATAGTATCTGATCTGTGGTGGTCCTGTGGGAGTTCTGACCATGAAAGAACTTTAAAAAATTATTTAAAGAGTAAAAGGGGATGAATAAAGTATGTAGAGAAACAGACGGCCTACAGTCTGTAATTGTAGAACTTGAAAGTGCTTCTAAATGGTAAGTGGAAATGATAATATGGACAATGAGTGTAGAAAGGAGATGTAGATAAGGTGATCAGTGAGTGTATGTGTCAATAGAGAAAGCAATTCTAAGGCAAACTTTATGATGCCTTTGATCAAGTCACAAGAGAGGATCAAAGGATGGCTTTTAAGTAGCCATTCAGATATCTTTTTGGAGAATAAAGTACTACTTTATATTTTCAAAGTTGGCTTCTTTAAGGTTTGGGCTTTATGTACGACAGTAATGCTGTTTAAAGCTGAAAGTGAATGATTGCAGTGCTGGTTTGTTAGTTCTGAGGACAATTGTTCATTGACAATTAATATGTTTGGATAATTCTGATATCTGAAGAGAAAAAGTGGTTTATTTCTGGTTCCAATTTGACACATGATGAGTCTTGTTGTTTCTGACCTTGGTGCAGGAAGAGAGAGCACTGAGACATTTATGTTTGAGATGAGGTCTTTTACTTTCTCTACTCTTCGTTCATCTTGTCTTTCTCTACTTCTTTTAAATTTTACCTTTTCTCAGAAATATTCTCTTTTCTGATGCCTTCTAGATCAACTTTCATCATTTCTTTCTACATACATACATTTTTTGTGCGTTTAATTTTTCCTTTTTATTTCACAAATCAAACCATTTACCTACAGCATCTCATATAAAGAAACTGCACTGATGCCGGCTCTTTTCCAGGTTAAATGTCGTCAGCCAGGTGCAACTCAAAGACTAAGTGCAGCCTGTTAACACTGAATGTGGTAACCCATGTGACCATGCCATAGCTTCTAGGAAATGTAGTTCCGAAATTCTAGACTGTGCAGAGCACCTCTGCTGCTTTCAGGTGATGCTTGTGGATGCTGCTATCACTGACAGTCCTAGTTATGATAGTCTAATAGTTTGCCTCGATATCATTCATTATCTTATCCACTTTATCCTGGTTAGGGTCACGGGAGAGCTGATGCCTAGTCAGCAGCACAGGGCTCAAGGCAGGAACAACCCTAGACAGGGCACCAATCTATCACAGCGTACATACACTTGCGCGCACACACACTGGGGCCAATATAGTAATCAGTTAACCTAAAGCATGTCTTTGGACTGTGGGCGGAAACTGGAGTACGCAGAGTAAACCCACACAGACACAGGGAGAACATGTAGACTCCACACAGAAAGGACTCAGACCTGTCCACCTGGGATCAACCCTGGACGTACTCACTTGAGGCAACACTGATATCCACCGAGCCACTGGGCCTTCCTAAAACACAAAGAACTTGATTCACTTTGTTATTTACTACAGTTACTGCATCTGATAGTGGTGGAAAAGCTTATAATCAGATATCTGTTCTCTCCTTGAACCACATTGTACAGAGAGTTGGCTGCCAGAAAACTGCAGCTCAGCTCGGTGTCCCAAGTTAGCTAAATTAACTGTTCACGACTGCGGTTCTCCCCTTACTGCTGCAATGTAGCTTGTCCCTATCTGGCTGCAGTACCCTGGAAGATAGACAAGTTTTAGAGACAGAAGGTCATCAGATGTACTGGGAAATTTCCCAGTGGGGTGCATGGCATTTTAGGTGATGCAAAGCTAAATATACTATATGTTATTGTTGAAAAATATCTAACAGAATTTTGTGTTATGGGCATTTGAGAATTATCTAAACTAAATTGACAAAGCCAGACAATTCCTACAGAAAAAAAATGGATGACAGTGGGTAGCACCGTCGTGGGTCTTGTGTGTGAAGTCTGCATGTCCACCTCATGACCTCATGGATTTACTCTGGGTACTCTGTCAATGACCGTCCCAAACCTGGTTTGAAATGTGTGGTACAAAAGAATGTCACTCCTTTCAGCCAGACTGAACCTCAGAACAGAACATTTTCCTTCTTAGTGAATACTCAAGGCTATTGCACGTTTTACTCCTTCAGTCAAGAAATAATGTGTTAATGCTATTGATTTTAGTTATCTAACCGTTTGCTGTTGATGTAAAGTGCATGGGTGGTGGTATGTCACGGAAAGGATTCTGGTGGATTGGTCTGAGCTAAAAGTTATTTTTTGGAGGTCAGACCCCACTTGCTTCTGAAGCACTACTACAGTTTACACACTGAGCCATGCAGGGAGTGAAGATGGGTGATATCTGCCCACATACTGTAAAATTCTGTTATCCCATTATTCACCTAATGCCAGTGACCTTAATCTGCAATCAAATCGACAACTCTTTTAATGGTTGACTTTCTGCCCTGGTGTTCCTACACATGAATTCATACACGTCCAGTCCAACAACTGCTGCCAAGACTGCAGAGTTCACCATTATCTACACACAGCCAAATCAAACAGGAATGTCACACTAGGTGGCTGGTTTGGCCCCAGACACACAGTGATACTGGCTTTGCCCTGTGGGACCACTAGAAGCAAAATCGAAGGAGAGAGTTCTCTTACAACTGTAACTGGGGGGTCTGATCAGCACATACTTGTGCTGATCCTCGGTTCTCAGGGTTACTAGGCTTACGGTCTACCACTGCACCACTGATCAGCACAAGTCTATCTATCTATCCATATCTATATATGGTATATATATATAGCCAACAAAGGTTATGTTACAAAGTATGGAGTTGAACCAAATTTATTGACCAAATACTTATTTTCCACCATGATTTACAATTAAATTCTTTAAAAATCCTACTGTGATTTCCTGGATTTCTTTTCTCATTTTGCCTCTCATAGTTGAAGTGTACCTATGATGAAAATTACAGACCTCTCTCATCTTTCTAAGTAGGAGAACTTGCACAATCAGTGGCTGACTAAATACTTATTTGCCCCACTGTACATACATACATATACTGCCAAAAGTATTCACTCGTCTGCACACGCACATGAACTTGAGTGACATCACATTCTTAATCCACAGGGTTTAATATGACGTTGGCCCACCCTTTGCAGCTATAACAACTGGGAAGGTTTTCCACAAGGTTTAGGAGTGTGTTTATTTGAATTTTTGACCACTCTTCCAGAAGCTCATTTGTGAGGCCAGACACTGATGTTGAATGAGAAGGCCTGGCTTGCAGTCCCCATTCCAATTCATCCCAAATATATTCTATCAGGATGAGGTCAGGACTGGTTGTGCAAGCCAGTCAAGTTCTTCCACACTGAACTCGATCATCCATGTCTTTATGGACCGTGCTTTGTGCACTGGTGCACAGTCATGTTGGAACAGGAAGGGGCCATCTCCACACTGTTCACACAAAGTTGGGACCATGAAAGTGTCCAAAATGTCTTGGTATGCTGAAGCTTTAAGAGATCCTTTCACTGAAACTAAAAGGCCGAGCCAAACCCTGAAAAACAACCCCACACCATAATCCCCCCTCCAACTTTACACTTGGCACAATACAGTCACAATACAAACATACCGTTCTCCTGGCAGCCACCAAACCCAGACTCGTCTATCAGATTGCCAGACAAAGAAGCGCGATTCATCACTCCATAGAACACGTCTCTACTGCTCTGGAGTCCAGTGCCTGCGTGCTTTACACCACTGTATCCGGTGCTTTGCATTGTGCTTGGTGATGCAAGGCTTGGATGCAGCTGCTCGGCCATGGAAATCCATTCCATGAAGCTCTCTACAAACTGGCATTGAACCACATGAAGTGTTGAGGTCTGTAGCAATTGACAGTTGGCGACCTCTGCACACTACGTGCCTCAGCATTCGCTGATCCCGCTCTGTCATTTTACGTGGCTGACCAATTTGTGACCGAGTTGCTGTCGTTCCCAATCGCTTCCACTACATAATACCACTGATGGTTGGCTGTGGAATATTTAGAAGCGAGGAACTGTCTTGTACAGGTGGCAATCCTATCATGATACCACGCTGAAGTTCACTGAGCTCCTGAAAGCGACCCATTCTTTCACAAATGTTTGTAGAAGCAGTCTGCATACCTAGGTGCTTGATTTTATACATCTGTGGCCAAGGAAGTGATTGGAACATGTGAATTTAATTATTTGGATGGGTGAGTGAATACTTTTGGCTCTGTCTGTCTGTCTGTCTGTCTGTCTGTCAATCTATCTATCTATCTATCTATCTATATCCATATATATATATATATATATATATGTGAGATATATATAGATAAGAAGATAGATATGATCTATAGTATGTTATATAACACAACCACGAAACACACACACAACCACACACACACACACACACAACATGGGGCAAAAAAAGTATTTAGTCGCCACTGATTGTGAAGTTCTCTGACTTAGAAAGATGAGAGGGGTCCTGTAATTTTCATGATAGGTTACACTTCAAACTAGGAGAGACAAAATGAGCAATAAAAAGTCCGGAAATAACATGTAGATTTAAGAATTGAATTGTAAATCAGGTGGAAAATAGACTTTGGTCCCCCCACAAACAAGCAAGATTTCTGGCTCTCACAGACCTGTAAACTTCTTATTTAAGAAGCTCTTCTCAATCGTTACCTGTATTAAATGGCACCTGGGTGACCATGTTATCTGTATATAAAAAGAAACCTGTCCACAGCCCCTCAAAACAGTCAGACTCCAAACTCAACCATGGCCCAGACCAAAGAGCGTTGGAAGGAACCACAAGAAAGAGAAAATTGGTAGACCTGCACCATATGGGAAGAAATGAATCTACATAAGAAAGCAGGTTGGTGTGAATCAAATCAATGTGGGAGCAATTGTAAGACATCAAAGACCACTGATAATCTCCTTGAATCTGGGGCTCCACGCAAGATCTCATTCCCGGGGATCAAAATGATCATGAGAATGGTGAGAAAAAATCCCAGAACTACACGGAGGGACCATGATGAATGACCTGCAGAGAGGTGGGACCCCAAGAACAAGGATACATCAGTAAACACATACGCCAAGAGGACTCAGATCTGCAGTTGCAGGGATCGTGGTCCCCTGCTTAGCCAGTACATGTCCAGCCCGTCTGAAAGTTTGCCAGAGAGCATTATGGATGATCCAGATGAGGATGGAAGATATCTGTGGTCAGATGAAACCAAATAGAACTTTTTGGTAAAAATCAACTGAAGGGGAAAAAGGTGCTTCCAAGCGCATCCCAAAAACACCATACCTACTGTGAAGCATGGGGTGGAAATCATCATGCTTTGGGGCTGTTTTTGCATAGAGGACAGGACGACTGATCCATGTTATAAGGGCAGAATGGAACGGGGCATGTTCTCGTGAGATAGATTTACCCACAACCTCCTTCCATCATGAGAACCACTGACGTGGCTGGGTCTTCCAGCATGGACAATGATCCCAACACACTGCTCGGGCAATGAAGGGGCTTTTTTTCCGTTAAAGCATTTCAAGTCTGGGGAGTGGCATCTAGCGAGTCTGCAGACCGCAAACCCCATAGAAAATTGTGCGAGGGAGTTGTGAAAGTCCTGTGTTGCCCCACAACATCACTGTTAGAAGACGCCAAAAATTTACCAGCTACAGTGCGGTGTAAAACCTGGTGACAGACTTACATGAAATGTTTGGCCTCTGTCATTGCCAACAAAGGTTTAAGTTATTATACAAGTATTGAGTTGAACCAAATTTATTGACCAAAATATCGTATTTCCACCAGTAATTACAAATGAAATTCTTTTAAACAATCCTACGTGATTCCTGGATTTTTTTTTCATTGTGTCTCTCTTAGTTGAGTGTACCTATGATGAAAAATACAGACCTCTCTCATTTTTAAGTAGAGAAATGGAAACTGGCACAATCAGTGGTGACTTTTTTGCCCCACTGTGTGTGTGTATATGTATATATATATCTATAATATATATATATATATATATATTATATATATATATATATATATCTCGACAGAGGAGAGAGGAGCGAGAGAGAAGAGAGAGAGAGAGAGAGAGAGAGAGAGAGAAAGAGAGAGAGAGAGAGCGCTACATAAAAGTTTTAAATACTGCACATCTAACTATCAACACTATTTTATAGTCTGTTTTGGGTATAAACCACAGATGTTCCTGTACTCGCTTTGCTGCTTCCCATTTGGTGCGATCTCCAGCACTGTGAGTGAGCCTAGGCTTCCGACTAGCGATAATATTAAACATGTTTGATTTTATTGTAAATTTGGAATTTATACTTCTCTCTCTCAACTTTATACGGAGTAACATTACAGGTTATGATGACCACAAATATAATATATAATTTAGATGTCAGGTTTAATGGTAACATCGGAGGAGAAATAATCTAGATCGTAACGGGCCGATTGTTCTTTGATCTGTCACGAAGAGAAGTTGTTTCAGTTTTATATCAGTGAAATATGATCTTCATAGTGCTTCATGTGGGTGCTGTGTATCAGACTATATTAATCTTCGGTCTGGCTATTATTGAGTATATGAATGTGAAAATGGAGATTATGTAAATGCATCAAAAGGATTAATATGAATATGTATAAATGTCTGCGCAAAATTGAGCCATACAGTTCAATAAAAAAAATGTAATAGCTGTCCCAATATAATGAGAATATCCTTTGTTGTCTATGTCTCTTTCATTTCACCAACAAATCCACCCATGAAGTACAACCAAGTGCACAGGCTTTCATATGCTTTCAGGCTTTGTTTAGTGTACTTCCCCATTGTAGAAATCAAGTACACAAAACACACTCGATTTCTGGCCACATATAGATCTCCATGGATCATTGGTTATTTGGTAAGATGGACGGGTTGCTGTTTAGTCCAACTGCCTTTAATTTGAGCAGATAATCACTTGGTTTATTCGTAGTTTGACCTTTTCCCCTACCAAACACAGTCCAACTGAGGGCGGTGTGTTCCGGCCGGAAAGTGGTGTCAATGCATACCTTCTATAGCCTATGCACACGTATAAGGAGGGGCTGTAAAAAAGGTGGGAAAATTAAACAAAGAACTGAATACAAAATTGGATCTGCCAGCAACGCGGAACTCAAAATGGGTTCTACAAACTTCTGTGTTTCAAAATGGGGGGGTAAAGAAACCAAGGCTGGGATCATTTCTTATCTAAACTCAAATTAGTTTTAATTTACTGTTTTCCTCTTAACCATCTACCAGCAGCATCTCATAAAGGAACCACACTGACGCTACCCGTTACCGCTGAATGAGCTAACCCATGTGGCAATGCTGTGGCTTCTGGACAACACAGATCACAGGACTGTCTTCTGGCACTCTGACAGTGAACATTGGTGCGTCACTATACTAACATGGAACCACACGTGCTTCCAGCAACCGGAATGCGAAAACCTTTTGCTTCTACAGCCACAAATGTTATAGCCTAAATGTTTCTGTTTGCTGTATATCATACAAATCTATTTACAGTACATAGTCTTCTCTTCAGTTATTGACTATATATCTGAAATTGGGTTTGATGGTGGTCATCCCTACACAACCTTAAACTGCCACAATATCCAGAGACATTGACTCCAGTTACAGTGAGGCAAAAAAAGTATTCAGTCAGTCACTGATTGTGCAAGTTCTCCTACTTAGAAAGATGAGAGGTCTGTAATTTTCATCATAGGTACACTTCAACTATGAGAGACAAAATGAGAGAAAAAAAAAAAATCACATTGTAGGGATTTTTTTTTTTAGGATTTTTTTTAAGAATTAATTGTAAATTATGGTGGGAAATAAGTATTTGGTCAATAAATTTGGTTCAACTCAATACTTTGTAACAACAACTTTGTTGGCAATGGACAGAGGTCAAACGTGTCCTGTAAGTCTTTCACCAGGTTTGCACAAACTGTAGCTGGTATTTTGGCACATCCTCCCATGCGAATCTCCTCTTAGAGCAGTGATGTTTTGGGGCAACACGGACTTTCAACTCCCTCCACAAATGGTCTATGTCTGAGGTCTGGCGACGGCACCTAGGCCACCCAGGACTTGAAATGCTTTTTACAGAGCACAAGGACCAATCCATGGCTGAGCGGTGTGTGTTGAGATTCATGTATGTGGAAGGACCCAAACCACGTGCAATCTTCAATGCTCTCACATGAGAAGGTTTTGGCTTAAAATCTCACGAGAAGGCCCCGTTCATTCTTCCCTAACATGGATCAGTCGTCCTGTCCCCTTTGCAAAAAAAACAGCCCCAAAGCAGATGTTTCCACCCCATGGCTTCACAGTAGGTATGGTGTTCTGGGATGGACTCGGCCATCCTTTTTCCTCCAAGTTGAGTTTTACCAAAGTTTATTTGGTTTCATCTGACCACATGATATCTCCACGCCTCTTGGGATTCATCCATATGCTCTCTGGGAAAAACTTCAGACGAGCCTGGACATGTACTGGCTTAAGCAGGGGGACACGCCTGGCACTGCAGGATCTGAGTCCCTCTTGGCGTAGTGTGTTACTGATGGTAGCCTTTGTTACTTTGGTCCCAGCTCTCTGCAGGTCATTCATCAGGTCCCTCCGTGTAGTTCTGGGATTTTTGCTCACCGTTCTCATGATCATTTTGACACCACGATGAGATGAGATCTTGCGTGGGGCCCCAGATCGAGGGAGATTATCAATGGTCTTGTATGTTTTACAATTGCTCCCACAGTTGATTTATTCACACCAACCTCCTTGCCTATTGTAGATTCACTCTTCCCAGCCTGGTGCAGGTCGACAATTTTCTTCCTTGTGTCCTTCAACAGCTCTTTGGTCTTGGCCATAGTTGAGTTTGGAGTCTGACTGTTTGAGGTGTCTTTTAAAAAGATAACGAGGTCAAACAGGTGCCATTAGCACAGGTAACGAGTGGAGGACAGAAGAGCTTCTTAAATAATAAGTTACAGGTCTGTGAGAGCCAGAAATCTTGCTTGTTTGTGGGGGACCAAATACCATGATTTACAATTAAATTCTTTAAAAATCTGGATTTTTTTCTCATTTTGTCTCTCATAGTTGAAGTGTACCTATGATGAAAATTACAGACCTCTCATCTTTCTAAGTAGGAGAACTTGCATCAGTGGCTGACTAAATACTTTTTTGCCCCACTGTATATTACTTCTTTAATTAATCAGACTTGCCATTTAATGCTTGAATTCACGATTTGTAAACTGAGCAACTGAGTTTATAGTTTTGTTCTTGTTAGTTTTGAAATTAAAGTATGAAATTTTACTAAGTAGCTGCTTAAAATGTGTTACCTTTTCAAAAATGTGCTGCGTCCTCATTAAGTTGTGACCATGCTTGTGTTTAGGAAATGTCTCACCTTGTGCTAAAGAAAAACTGTCATTCTCCAATTAGGCATTTTGTGTGCCACCTGTACTGCACCAGAAAAACTGTTCAACATGACTGATAATATTCTCACGCTGTTAGGTACACTCCTTAACCTGCAATGATGGAAATGCTCATATTTCTGTCTACGAACACTTAGGTTAAACGGATGTAGGTAAATGTACTGCATTTGCAGTCAGAAACGTCTTTATTTACATATTTATTTCCATATATATTTATTATTTTCATTTTTATGTCGCGGTTGAGAATAAGACTTTTATTTAGTATGGTTGTTAGACTTTTACAATTTTTGTATATGTTTATTTGGACTATTGAAGGCATTTGAGTCTATTTTGGAGGCCTGTTGAGTATGTTTTGTTTTAATGTGTGTTATTAATGTGTGTAATTAATGTTCACTACCAGTGCCACTCAGTGGCTTTAGGTTTATTATTTTTGTACATCAGTTTCTTTTTGAAACTGAGATTAAAGTACACCCGGTCTCATCTGCAGAGATGGACAGATAGACAAGACATTTACTATGCAGTGGTGCCAACACCATTAGCAGGAATGTCAGAGTTGGCAATGGTTCCACATGACCTCTGGTCCACAATGCACAATGCACCACCAAGCTGCCAGAGTTGGGATCTTGAGCAAGCCATTCTCATCCCCAGTGCCCATTGCACTGCCAAGTTGCAGCAGTTGGGCAGTACTTAAGTACTGCGTTTCACTTTATATCAGGTAATTAGATAAAGGAAAAACATTGCATGTAAATAAAGACAAAATGATTTAACTTGGGTATTAAAATATACAATCTGTTACATTCTGAAAATGGTTCTCTTTGTATTGAAAGTCAATTCTGTTTGCTAGGCAACCAGCGGTGCTGTACTATAAAGAGAGCCGAAAATTACATCCAAAACCTGGGTATTAGTATAGAGTTTGCTCCCCCATATTTGCTGCTACAACAGCCTTTGTTCTTCTAAGAGGGCTTTCCAGTACATTTTGGAACATGACTGTGAGGTCAGTTTCTGATTTCAGACAATGACAACTAGGCCAGAATGGCCTAGATGGCAGGCAATTCATTGGACTGTCCACCCTGCTTCTCTCAGTCAAATGATGAGCCCCCTCTCAAAGTCTATCAACTGGGCAAAATGTCTTTGAGTGTATCATAGAGGCACGTCTAGCAGTCAACGATCTCTCACCAAGAGGTACACTACCCAAAAATAGTCTGAGAGCCTTTTTATAGAGCAGTGGGGAAAGCACTTTTATGCCCTCTTGTGGCAAGACCCAGTGTCTAATCAAACCACACCTGTAATCATTTACATATGTGCCTGCGACACAACTGCCTGCTGAGTCTGGGTGCTTTTTTTTGGTCATCGAGTGTACAGTGGTGTGAAAAAGTGTCTGCCCCCTACCTGATTTCCTATTTTTTTGTATGTTTGTCACACTTAAGTGTTTCGGAACATCAAACCAATTTAAATATTAGTGAAAGACAACACAAGTCAACACAAAATGTATTTTTAAACGAAGGTGTTTATTATTAAGGGAGAAAAAAAATCCAAACCTACATGGTCCTGTGTGAAAAAGTGATTGCCCCCTTTGTTAAAACATAACTATGGTTTATCACACCCGAGTTCAGTGTCTCTAGCCACACCCAGCACTGATTATTGCCACACCTGTTCTCAATCAGGACATCACTTAAATAGGACCTGCCTGACAAAGTGAAATACACCAAAAAATCCTTAAAAGCTATGCATCATGCAGAGATACAAAGAAATTCAGGAATTTCTGAATGAGAAAGAAAGTAATTGAGATCCATCAGTCTGGAAAGGGTTATAAAGCCATTTCTAAAGCCTTGGGACTGCAGAGAACCACAGTGAGAGCCGTTATCCACAAATGGCGAAGACATGGAACAGTGGTGAACCTTTCCAAGAGTGGCCGGCCAACCAAAATTACCCCAAGAGTGCAGCGACGACTCATTCAAGAGGTCACAAAAGACCCCACAACAACATCCAAAGAACTGCAGGCCTCACTTGCCTCAGTTAAGGCAGTTAAGTCAGTTAAGTTACCACTGCTGAGCAAAAAGAACATTAAAGCTCGTCTCAATTTTTCCAGAACACATCTTGATGATCCCCAGGACTTTTGGAAAAACATTCTGTGGACTGACGAGACAAAAGTTGAATTCTTTGGAAGGTGTGTCCCATTACATCTGGCATAAAAGTAACACAGCATTTCAGAAAAAGAACATTATACTGTTTGAAGGTAGCCTCTTGTAATTTGAAGCATATTGCATTAGTACTGTACCTACATCACATTTCGGCACAGAGATTAAGACAGAAGCTGAAGGTCCAATGTCTCCTGGGCATGTCTGCCCTAAAACGTGCCCAGGAACAAGCTTCAAGCAACACAGTAGTTTAACCCGACTGGGACAATGAACAGTTAGCTAGCCAAATCTCCCCTACTGCAAAAATCAGTACAAGGAACTCCACTACTGTGGCTCATAACGCTTGGAGTGCTGCCCATAGTGTTAATTTAGCACCGAGGGCTTGGAGTTACTGGGCAACATTTGAAGTTGAAGTTGCACATTTGCAATAGAGGTTTATATGTGAATCAGCATGTCACTTTTCTCTCTCAACTTATCTGCTTATCTTTCAAGAATTAAAACTAGATAACAACTAGGTTTCATTGCTTCTAACAGCTCATGATTGTGTCCTATGTCTCAACTTTTGTTCCAGTGTAGAAGAGGTAGTCTTAACTGTTTTGAGGATGGCGTAAATGTTGTGGAAGCATCTGCCTCACAACTCGGCACACCCAAGTGGGTGTATACTATAGAAGCAACCTTAAAGTCTCTGAAGACTTCCTTCACATCTATAGATATTATACAGGAGTATTTGTGG
Organism: Ancistrus triradiatus; assembly: GCA_025084515.1. Classification (NCBI taxonomy): domain Eukaryota; kingdom Metazoa; phylum Chordata; class Actinopteri; order Siluriformes; family Loricariidae; genus Ancistrus; species Ancistrus triradiatus. The sequence goes on along the minus strand of JAJAGP010000217.1, from coordinate 465,117 downwards.
GACTAAGGCATGGTGAGAATTCCCAATTACTTTTGTCATCTGAAAATGTTTAATATCCAAATCAACAGTTGCCTGACAAAACAAATAAATGACCTTCCTTGTCAAAGTTTCAGAAATCCACTGATATTGTGCAAAATAACTAGGATTTTCAACACCAATGCTGTTACACACCAACACAAAACTTCAGCAGGGCATGTGCTGCTCCAAGTCAACCAAAGAATTCCCAAGATGGACTGTTTCACCACTGCCAATGCTGCTTCACACCAACACAAAAAATAGTTCCTAGAATCAATAATCTTGCATCAGATACATACATCTAGGCATATAGAACATGTCCTAATTTTACAAACGATAGTCTTAGCAATCACAATTTTTACAGTCCAAACAAGTGTGGGTTAAAGATCTTGCTCAAGGACCCAACAGATAACCACAGAAAATCAGATTTTGTCAGTAATCTGATCAAGTATACATGCACTTGAGTAATCAAATAATGGGAAGCCTTCGGGTTTACATGACCCAGGCAATAATTGGATTTCCATTTTGCAACCAGCCAATAATCTCACAGAAAGGTGATGTAAACTTCAATTTTTTATATTAAATAATCAAATTCTTGTTTTCTTGAGCTTATACTGCATTTCAGAGTCTCCACAAAGTGTTTGCTGGCCATTAGCGAATTGCTGTACTTAATTCCAGGGTTGCCAGGTCCCACAAAAGAATCCTCCACCTGGTTTATGTAAATAAGCCCTAAAGAAGTGAATTCTCTACGAATAAGTGGACCTTTCAACCATGTTTATTTCAACTAGCTGCTCTGTGCACATGCACAGTCTGCCAAATCCGACTGAAATCAGGTAACTGGTACACATGCTATTAGTAATCCGATTACTGGGGTAAAATCCAGCTCTCTTTTTTGGATTTCTTAATCTGATTTCTAGATCGGAGTATGCTGTATACATGACCACTTAAATAATCAGATAACTGCAGAAATCCGAGTATGATCGGATTATTAAGAGCTGGAAACGCCCTCACTGGCAGCTTGGCAGAGGTGAGATTTAAACCCTGGCTCTTCTGGTCCATAGTCCAGTACCTTATCCCCTAGGCTACTGCAGTCCAATCAGCAGTGTCTAAGCGCTTCCAGGGTAACACAAAAAAGTCCCATGTGTCGTTAACCAATGCTGTCAAAGTTGGCCACATCTGTCCAAATAAATATGACAATTCTTCTTTAATTCAGAGTTTAAATAAAATAAGCACAGAGTAACATGTTCTAAACTTTTCATGCCTATTAATGGCAAAAAAGGTAGTTTTTTTTATATGGCAGAGCAACCACTATGAGATCAGAGTGAAGAGGTGAAGGTTTTTATATTTGCACTACAAACAAGCACAACAAGCAAAAATGCTCTTTGGTCTGAAAGTCTACTTCCCTGATGGTCAGAATGTATGGAAGTAAAACACACGTACTTAAACCCCACTTGCAATGCAAGGACTATATTTTTTTAAAGCATTTACGTGAAAGACATTTCACATTTTGTCAAATATTTATCTTTTACTACTATTGTAGAGAGAAAAAAAAGGTTTATACTGTATGCTAACAAAAACACAGATACAAGACATTGCTTGATTTAACAAATAACTAGAATTAATTTTTACATTGCTTTCAGTGTTGGATGTAACTACATACATGGGTGGGTAGGACATGCTGTCTTGCTAAGACTGTGGTGCTTGACCTTTTAAAATGTTCTGCATTTCCACATAAATTCCACATAAAACATGATCAGATTTTCACAGAAGTCATAAAGGTAGATAAGAATAATCCAAATAAAAATGAGACAAAATATTATTAGTTGATCATTTACTTATTGAAGAAAACAATACAATACTACATATCTGTGATGGCAAATGTACATGAACCTCTACAATCAGTGGTTAACTTGAAGGTGAAATTACAATCATGTGTTTTCAGCTATGGGACGACAATCAGGCGTGAGTGGGGACCCTGCTGTATTTAAAGTACAGGGATCTATCAACGTCTGATCTTCACGTGTTTGTGGAAGTACATGGCGGCATGAACAAAGGAGATTTATGAGGGTTAGAGAGCTGTTGATGCTCATTAGGCTATAAAGGGTTACAGAGAGAGTTTGGACTGCACCAATCCACAGTCAGACAGATTATGAACAAATTAAGGAAATCCAAGATCATTGTTATTCGATCAACCAAACAAAGATCACTTCAAGAGCAAGTTGTGTAATGGTGCACAAGGTCACAAAGGAAGCCAGGGTAATTTCTAAGCAACTGTCTTGCATCAGCTAATGTTCACAAGTCCACCATGAGGAGAACACTGAACAACAATGGTTTGCATACCTGGGTTGCAAGGAAAATGCCATTGCTCTCCAAAAAAAAACACTGCCACGTGGCACATGGATTAGCCAGAAGGCTATTGGAATTGTGGATGGATGAGGTCAAAGTAGAACGTTTTGGATGAAATGTGTTATCTGTCCACAATGGAAAACAACACTCCAGCATCAGAACCTTATCCCATCTGTGAAATGTGATGGTGGTAGTGCCATGGGTTTAGCCTGTTTAGCTTGGTCAGGACAGCTTGTCATCACTGACAGAACCATTAATTCTGAATTATAAAGGCAAAATCTAAAGGAAATTATAATGATACGAACTGAATCTCAAAAGAATGTGACCCAAAGAGCAAGACAGTGACACAAGCACACAAGATCTACCATAATGATCAAAGAAAAATAAAGTTAACGTTTTGCAATTACCAAGTCAACGTCCTGTCCTTAATCCAATGTTGTGGCAGGGCCTAAAGTAAGCAGTGTTCTGTCCTGTATGGAGGAATGGGCTAAAATTCCTCCAAGCTGAACTGTTGTACAGTAAGCAAAAATATTTAGTTGCAGTTATTTTGCACAAGGTGGGTCACACTACATACTGACAGCAAAGATTCACATACTGTTGCCACTAACAGATAAGTAATATTGGACCATTTTCCTCAATGCTACTCAATTTTGTCTCATTTGTTCTCTTTAACATGTTTACCAGTTCCAGTCCACATACTAAGATGTTGCTCTGCTTCAGCTCCACCCAAGCTGTCCTTCCATTGCTTTCCGGTGCATCGTTACACAGGGCAGTAAAATGAGGGCAGTAACTCTCTCCCTCCTCCGGTTGAACGTATTAATAAGATAACTTCGTTTAATTATTACATATAACATCTAAGCCACCCAAAGAGGATGGGTCCCTTTTTGAATCTTGGTCCTCTCAAGGATTCTTCCTTATAATGTTTAGGGAGTTTTTCCTTGCCAATGTAGCCCTATGCTTTCTCCATTTGGGATTCTCCTCAGATATTAAAAGACAATCTAAAATTGGAAAGCTGCTTTGAGACAATACTCCATGGTTAAAAGCGAAATTGAAATAAATCTGACTTGACCTCATCATTTTTGAAATATACTAAATTCTAAAGGGTTCACAAACTTTCAACGACTATACACTGAAAAAAATCAAGTGCATCGATGTTCAGCTCTTTACTCAGTGTAGGGAAACAAAACACGTATGTGAGATGGTGGATAGATATTAGGTATCAAAAAGACGCAGTGTTCCTTAAAGTATAAATGCATTTAGCTGTGAAGGCTTTTGAGAGAAAAAAAAAACTCCAAAAGTTCCACAAACTTCTTAGTATGTTGTACTTTGGTCCTGTTTAAAAAATTCTGTTTGATGCAGACATATAGCTATCTTGCCGCAGGCCTTTCTCTCATTTAACCTGCTGTGGAAGAACACTGCTTCCAGCACCTGCTGAGATAGCTAACGATCCCGTATGCACCTGGGTGAAGAGGCGGTCGCATGCTTCAGCAATGCGCACAATCTGCACTACTACGTTTGAGTGTGGCTTGCTCAGGCTGCAGACGCCTGTACAAACAGCGATACAATGGCTGAATGATCTGAGCATGTTTGCTGAGCTGGGTCTTGCAGATTCTTTGAACATAAGCAAATATTTCAAAGGCACGTCATTCCTCAATAGGATTTTGTCCGTTTGTGCCAAATGTTTAGAATAACAAACAATTAACCATATTAAGTACTGTTTATTACTATTTTATTTTAGCAGAAATAATTTAAAGCAGAAATTTATACAGTCTAAAAAAATGAAATAAAATGAATTTAAACTGTAAATTTATACATATACACAGTATATAAGTTAATATTTTGGAAAGATATAGTTAATTGAGTGTAGGGTTAAAAAATGAATGTCAAATGACAAAATTCCTATATTGGAGTAATTCTGACTATGGTTAAAAAATATTCAAGAAACAAAATCACTTTAAATGTAAAGAAATTACATCATTTTAAATAACCAAGAAATCCGCGTGGGGATTTGATCCCAGGATTTCAGGGTTACTAGGTTTGCGTTCCCACTGCACCACTGATCAGCACAAGGGAGTGCTAGAGTGTGCTCACCTATAAGGAAGGGCTATGAAAGAAGTCAGGAAGATTAAACAAAGAACTGTACACAAAATGCCTTCTGCAAACAATAACTTCCCTGTTTCAAAATGGACGATATAAATAGGGTAATCAAACTAAGGCTTGGACAATTTCTGATCCCCCAGTCTCTGGTTTTCTCAACCCACTCTACTTTGTTCTCACAGGTCTTTCACTTTCTCAACTCTCCCTTCACTTCATCTTACCATACACTATCAACCCATTTACAAACAGCATCTCATATAAAGAAACCACACTGATTCTAGATCTTGGCCAGTTTAAATAACACTTCAGCCTGGTGTCACTCATTAGGTCTAGATACACTAACACCTCATGACTGCATCATGGCTCCTGTACAATGTAGTTCACAGTGCTGCCTTATTAGACTGTGCAGCATAATGTGACACAAGCCCGGTCCCCATTCCAGCGATGTGCGGAGGCTCCGAGTTCTAATGCCAGGAAACCAAATACGGGAATTCTGGGGCCAATAAACTACAGAATAGAGGTTGGAAAGGACTAAAAGAGTACAGTGCCCAACAGACCAGGAGAACCTGGCTCAGGAGAGTCTGAGGATCCTGCATCTGAAAGATCA
>JAJAGP010000217.1:320052-455052 GCA_025084515.1 Ancistrus triradiatus | reverse complement strand
GAAATTTTGCATCATGAACCCACCTTTGTGGAGAGTGTAGCTAGCTTTATTGTGATGCAGCTGGAAATATGATGCAAAGAAGTTGACAGAGGCAGGGTGAGTGTCAAAGCTCTGCTGTATTTTTTATTATTATTGTCTCCATCTGTGACTTAAGGCAAGTTTAATAATGTACGTGAAGAAAAATGTTCACTGCATCGTCCACAGCATCATGGCATTCCTGATTTTAACAAAGCTGTGGCTGATAGATCTGAAAAACTAAAACATTGTGGTGTTAAGTGAAGCTGTTAAAAGCTACCATGGAAATGCATTTGTTTGAACCTAAACGCATGAATATGTAAACTAGGGTTGGACAATATGACCATATTTTATCATATTGTGATCAAATTTCTTATCGTGGTACACGATATGTTTTTCTGAGCATATTGAGATTGTCAGTTCTTAAAGAACACTGACCGAGTGCATGTTTGATTATAAAGAGTGTAATTAGTCCTGGTTAGTTGGATGAAATGCTGCACATTTTGAATAAAAATCACTTCACTAATTATGGGATAATATTTTAATAGTAGTTTTTAAGAATCTGTCACTACTATGCATTTTATCTGCGATCACGTATCGTGAAAAATGTCGTGTATCGTGAAAATGCCTTTAAATGCCATTTCGCCCACCCTGGCTCCATTTACTAACCTTACATTTTCTTAGGTTTAATAAAAAACCACAAATAAAGAAACCATAAATGTTTGCTGAAGTCAAAGTATGATTTACCCCAGTTACTTTCACCAGCTGTATGTTTTTTCACTGAAAACTACAGTTTAAGTAGATCTGCAGGCTGTGCTGTTCAGGCATTGTAAAATATGCCCAACAATCTGGTAGACGTGTTGCATTTAAGTAGGCTTCCTGGTGTATTCAGTTTCCATCTTCTTCTGCTGGTGAGGGTTGCAGTACAGTCATTTATTGTTTATTACATATTCTTTATTTCCAAACTGAACTGGGTTGACAGTATGTTTCAGGGGTCTGTGTCAGCCCCACTTATATTTTTGGTCAGCAGCCACTGGATATAAAACTAAGGGCAACCATAATCCATATTTATTAAAAGATGCAGTCTTATGCACACGTTTGGGCACCACTGGTGACATTTTTTTACTGGATATTATGTATAAGATTATGAAAATAATAAAACAGTTATTGACTTTACACTGACAATGCATTGTTTACAGTAAGACCATTTCAGGCATATAAACAAACAGGTTTATTCAATATGTCAGTGTACATGTCAGTGACAGTTTAAATAGACTTTACATGAAAGAACCTTGAATATGTTTTGTAGTATGGCCAAAAAGTCTGAGACCACTGGTGAAAAAAGTTCTATTTTGCATTTTTCTGTCATTTAAAACAGTATTTTTCATTACAGATCATAATCATCACAATACTCTGAGAAAAAATACATAAAATATCTGAGATATTTCATGTTTTGTCTGGTCAACTTCATTTCATTTGTTAATAAACAAACATCCATTCCTGCATTTCAGCCCTGTAACACATTCCAAAAAAGTTGGGACAAGGAAAATTAGGGCTAGTGATGTAAATCATGAAATCATGATCTGGTACAAAAGCAGTATCCATGAAAGGCTGGGTCTTTGAGGAGTAAAGATGGGCAGATGATCTCCAGTTTGTCAACAAATGCATAATAAAATTACTGAGATGTTTAAAAATAACGTTTCTCAAAGACAGATTGGAAGGGATTTCAAAGTCTAAACAAAAAAAGGCATGATCTCTGATGCCTCAGATGGCACCGCATTCATCGTTAGCTGACAGAACCACATGGGCAATGATTACTCTATCAAACTTTTGTCAAGCACTACAATACAGAGTTACATTCACAAATGCTACTTAAAACTTTACTGTGCAAGCCTTATGTTAACCATGTCCTGAAGTGGCATCGACTTCTCTGGGCTCAGAGGCATCTGGGATGGACCAACACACAGTGGAAACGTGTATTGTGGTCAGACCAATCAGTATTCCAGATCTTTTTAAGAAGGAATGCAGGCTGTATGCTCTGGACCAACGATGAAAAAGATCATCCAGACTGTTATCAGCAACAAGTACAAAAGCCAAAAAACAAGTCAAATCTGACATAGGCAAATCCTTTCCAGTCCGTCTTTGAGGAACATTGCTTTTAAACATGTCAATAACTTTATCATACATTTGTTAAACTAGAGATCCTCGGCCCATCTTTGCTCCTCAGGGACTCATTAATTGCTCATTATTTGCATTATTACCCCATTAATTGCCATAAATTGCCACTGTCCCAACTTTTTTGGAATGTGCTGCAGAACTGAAATGCAGAAATGGATGTTTATTAACAAATGAAATGAAGTTGACCAGAAAAAAACATATGTATTTTCCATACTGTCCCAACTTTAGGACAGATTGAGTGGAGTTTTAAAATCCTCTTTTGTTGCAGAGAATTAAAGTTGCTGCTTTTATTTCACAGTCCTAAAGACATTCTAAAGTCACTCACATTAGTTCACTCAGAAATCGTTCAGTGATGTAAATGTCATATGGCACCTGTGCTCTTAAGGTGATGTAGCTTTTTTAAAAAGCACTCTTCTTCAGACCGCATCACATTATTTGAAAATAATTGTTATGACTGGTGAGTTTGAAAGAAGTCTACTCATTGTCCCAAAGGTAATAGGAGTACCTTTGAACGACTTCAAAGATTTCTCAACTCAAAGGTCCCATTAGCTTGATTGATGTAATCTGTGCTTATAGTTTATGAAGTAAAATGACATCTAGTATATGAGGTCAGTGTTATCCCTGTGGATCTGGAATGAATATAATAATCTATCATGTCTGACAAGCTATTAATTTCAATTTGAATACTTGATGACCTCTAAAAGATGTGATTTAGTCTTAGGTTGTTTTTGCTGCAAAATCGTTTTACTACAGCTCTATTTAACTTTTGGATGCATGTAATTTAAGCTGATCAGTTTCCACTGCCTGCCGGCTAGAGCTGTGTGCCTCTGGTGGTCAAAGGTGGCACTGCAGGGTTAGCTAAACTGAACTCCTGGACAAACATCTGCGGTTCTTAGGTGGTACTGACGAGTTGGCTTGAACTGCACAACTATGACTATGCGCAACTACAAATGACAAAGGTAGCATGTAGCAGGGACTGTGGTAGCCTAGCGGTTAAGGTACTGGACTATGGACCACAAGGTCCAGGGTTCAAATCCGACCTCTGCCAAGCTGCCACTGTTGGATCCTTGAGCAAGGCCCTTAACCCACAATTGCTTGGATTGTAAGACTGTATCAATTGTAAGTCGCTCTGGATAAGGGCGTCTGCTAAATGCTGTAAATGTACGGAAAGTCCATCCTCTCCTCCTTTGCTAAGAAATGGTCTATTACTTTGTAGGTAGACTTGGCTGACCTTGCTGAATTAATGCGAGTTTCCTCGCGAGTCACCATCTGATGTTATCTAGCCAAAATAGCATGCACATAGACAGTGAAGTTGATTTATGAATGACGAATGCATCTTCTTCACTATGCCAAGAAGGTGTTGACAACTATGGGCCAGCCCCCGTAATAAAAATAAATGCGATTGCTCAGATATCTTGTCATTTTGCTAATAGACTCACATTACCAAACCCTTCAAAATATCAGAAGGCGCACGAAAACACAGACAGAAGCCATTCTAATGAGCAGTTCTGATTGCTTAGCAGGACTCTGTCAGATATGCTTCCTAAAGTGACCAAGAAAATGCAGAGTAGCAATTTTAATTGGTTGATATATTTTACAATACTTTATATAATATTTTACATACACCTGTTGTTACTCCTCTGAAGGTTTAGAACGGCCTGGCTGCACACCACTTGTGGAATATGGTTGAAGGTTGGGGAATGGGACACAGCCATAATTATCTTTCTGGAAAAGGTCAAGCGGGTTGGACTTAGGTTTATTGGGACATCACTATATTTGATATGGTATATCATCATAACATTTATTTTCTGGCCAGTCATAAACTCATATTACTAGCTCTAGCAGTGAACCCGCATGATTACATACAATGGTGAGGTAAGCATCTGAACAGAACGCTGACCCCACAAAATGTGGGGTCTAAAATATGTTTTAGCCATATATGCATATTCAGTTCTGTCATGCCAGCAGTACCCTTGGTGTCTCAGTGGGGTAGAGCCAGCTGCTGGAAAATGGCAATGTCAGAGGGACTGGGTTCAGTCCTGGGTGGGGCTGGCAAGGGTTGTGTTTACATCAAATCCCCAGCTGGCGGTGGTGGTGACAAACCCACATTGATCAAGAAAGGCATGCGATGTAACAAAGAAAACTGTGCTACATCTAATATGTGGATGGGTCACAGTGGAAGCCCCTACTGGGAGAAACTGGTGATGGCAGAGACAGTGATTATGTTCGGACAGCAGGAGTTAAATGATTAGTAGGGCGGATGTGAATACCACCACAACTTCTGTTTGGCCCTAGTACATGAAAAACCTGTATTAATGGACTGGAATTTCTTATGGTTGTGCACAAGAAATTAGATTTGCAGATCGGCTTGCTTTTGGTGGCCGGCAAAGGTTTTCGTACCGGTTTGACCAGCCCAGAAACACCACGGTGAGAGCAGCAGAAACCATTAGCAGATACTGTTAATGCATAAACTTTGACAGTGGAGTAGGACACAGCTTGAAAAACATTGGGGACTTGGAATTAAAAAAAAAGTATTTGCAGTGATTTGAGAATCAAAACTGATAAGCGATAATGACACCAATCCAACTGAGCCTGCACTGCATGCCCTAGGCTAAAAGTCAGAATGGCGCTGAACAGAGCGTGGTTGCCCAGCATCGTTGAACCATACAGCAGCCCATGAACGGCACTGGTCATGCTTGTCAAGTAAAAGAACAGGGAGAGGCTCGTTTGTGTGGTGTAATGGCACACCCACTGACATGGATCAGTGATACACTACAATGGGTGGTGGGATCAGAGTGGTTCGGTTCACTGGACACCCACTGACGTTGCCTGCAAAAAGACAGTGTGCCGGCAGTTCCCGGTCATGCCAGTTGGACTGATGGAGAAAGATCTTACAGACATTGCTAAACATTGCTGTATTGTGTGGGTTGGGTGTTTGCTAGCATTTGCACCCACCGACTCAAACTGCACCCTAAAAAGTATAAGCTTCATCAGTGCAAGGTTAGTGTTTTTGGGCACATTGTCAGTGGCCAGAGTCAAGGTGGTTCAGCAGTAGTACACGCAAGTCAATGATGAGCAGCTGCACAGCTTCCTAGGGCCGGCACCTTATTACTTGCATTTTATCCAGAGCTTCACTGGCATTTCTGCACCGCTCTACCGCCGCCCCCCAGCTAACAATACAAATTGTAAATTGTCTGCCAAGGTGGATTAAGCATTTCAGTGCCTCCTGGCTGCCCTGACCACAGCGTCTGTTCTTGTGCTTCCTGTAATTGGTGCTCTGTTTCTGGAGACACTGATCCCATAATGTGGGCATCGGGGTGTTCCTGTCACAGATACAGTATGGTAACAGGCGATTGATTGCATATTTCAGTAGGTACCTCTCTAAATCAGTGCTGTTAGCCACAATAGTAAAGCTTAAGCACGAAACACACTTCATTAATATGGCTGATGCCATTGCGTGAAGCAGAACAACTGGTAGCCCGGTGGGTTGCTATGCTTAGTAATAGTTGGCATGCATGGAGGTGCACTCATCTCTTATTAATTTTTATTTTAAGTGTGTGGTTTCAAACATTTTGAAATAATCTCAAAAGGAATGTAGTGGGAGTCCTCCAAACAGCGACCATACAAGATCCCCAGTCATTGCAACATCAAAGTCTGACTAAAACTCTGACTTGTCTTTATATGTGAGAGGACATCTTTGAGATGGAACACTGTATCGTGGCTCCAAAGTGTGCAGTATAGCACAAAAGTCCTGGTTCCTAGAGTGACTGAATACGGATGCAAATCTATAGCAATAAAAATTGCCATAGAGTTTGTCATTTGTTTCGCTCTTTCCGAGTGGTAGTTTAGACCATGTAAAAATACAACATATATATATAAAGTTTTCATGCCGGACACATGTCTTCAAAATGGATAAAGCCCTTAGTCCCTAGTCCATCAATCAGTAATACGGTATTTAGGGAGACTATCTAGCTGACTAGCTAAGTATCACTCAAAACACAGAAAAAAAAAACCTTCTCATCATGTCACCAAACAAACCCTTAAATATGTCTCAAAAAAACCACTGAGGGCCTGAAACTTTGCGTTATGAACTGACCTGAACTGAATCATGAATTAAAAGTTAGTAAAAGCACTGTCCTGTTCATGTGTCGTTGACCGGGACAGAATCAGTTATATGAGACAGCTATCACACTAAAACAGGCCGAATCCATTATATACCGTATTTTTCGGACCATAAGGCGCACTTAAAATCCTTTCATTTTCTCAAAAATCGACAGTGCGCCTTTAAATGCGGTGCGTCTAATGTATGAATTAATTCTGGTTGAGCCTTCTGACCTAGAACCGATTGTAGATGGTACACGGCGCTCATCTGTCAAAATGTTTTAGTACGGCCTTGGTAAGTTACGAAGCTTACGGCCACCGTAGTGCGCAGTAATGCGGAGTAATACGGTATGTGCTTCAGCATTAGGGTACGTGCATTCATTTCATTCATTATTTTCGAAGCGATTTCAAACTCAACGCTATCGGTCACGCAGTACAACATGGACATAGAGCAGCTGCGAGAGAATTCAACATTAACGAATCAATGGTACGGAAGTGGAGGAAGCAAGAAGACGCCCTGCGCCAGGTAAAGACCAAACTGAGCTTCCGACGGAACTTAAGAGTTTTGTTTCATTTCATGCGTCTTATAATCCGGTGCGCTTTACGGTCCGAAAAATACGGTATGTATATAATGAAGGCTTTAATTACTATAAGTCTTTCTTTGCCCCACAAAATTACACAAATCAGAATACATGAAACAGTTGCCGAATTTTGTAACCTGTAATGTCTTAAAGACAGAGCTTAAAAGAGAGAGGTGCCTATTTTTGGCTGACGTATTTTCGCTTCGGTAAAACAAATCATAATTCTGTGAGTTAATCATTACTCTGAATCAGTCTCAAAAGTTACTGTGTTCATAATGGGGTTCTTCTTTGCATCACTGATCTTGCTTTATACGGTAATCCATTTCTGTGTTCTGTTCTTTAATCTGACGGAGCCTTTCCCAGCTGTAAACAGACTGTTTCTAGGCTGTGCTGTAGGTAATGGTACCTGGCTAGGAAGCTTTACCCAGCATGCTGTTCGGTGCAGTTCTACTCAGAGCTCAGCAGCACTCGTAGCGGCGAAAAATATTATATAATTTGCTGCCTGTTTGTTAGAGCTGTGTTTCTGCTATGTATGTATGGAGGTACAGTTGCCCTCGCTATATTGCGATTTATTTAAAAAAATTAAGGGAACACAATTAACCAACACAATATAACTCCAAGTGTTCTCCATTTTTTTGAGAGAGAGAAAAAGCCCACGATACAATGAAGCCACAATAAGAACCCTTTAGAATTCTCTATATTTCTGCATAAATATGACCTACAACATCATCAGATTTTCAAACACGTCTTAAAAGTATATAAAGAGAACCCAGTTAAAGAAATGACAATGACAAAAATATTATACTTGGTCATTTATTTATTGAGGAAAATGATCTAATAGTACTTATTAGTTAATGGTAAAAGTGTGTGAACCTTTGCTTTCAGTACCTGATGTGACCCCAATGTGACCCCAACTAAACGTTTCCTGTAACTGTTGATCAGTCCTGCACACCGGCTTGGAGGAATTTTATCCCATTCCTCCGTACAGAACAGCTTCAGCTCTGGGATGTTGGTGGGTTTCCTCACATAACATAACTGCTCGCTTCAGGGCCTTCCACAACATTTCGATTGGATTAAGGTCAGGACTTTGACTTGGCCATTCCAAAACATGAACTTTATTCTGCTTTAACCATTCTTTGTGGTTGTCTTGCTGCATGACCCACCTTCTCTTGAGATTCAGTTCATGGACAGATGTAGCGACATTTTCCTTTAGAATTCTCTGATATATTTCAGAATTCATTGTTGCATCAATGATGGTAAGTTGTCCTGATCCAGATGCAGCAAAACAGGACCAAACCATGATACTACCACCACCATGTTTCACAAATGGGATAAGGTTCTTATGCTGGAATTCAGTGTTTTACGTTCTCCAACTATAACGCTTTTCTTTTAAACAAAAAAGTTCTATTTTGGTCTCATCCGTCTACAAAACATTTTTCCAATAGCCTTCTGGCTCGTCCACATGATCTTTAGCAAACTGCAGATGAGCAGTCATCTTTTTGGAGAGCAGTGGCTTTCTCCTTGCAACCCTGCAATGCACACCATTGTTGTTCAGTGTTCTTCTGATCTTGCACTCATGGACATTAACATTAGCCAATGTGAGAGAGGCCTTCAGTTGCTTAGAAGTTACCCTGGGGTCCTTTGTGACCTTGCCAACTATTACACGCCTTGCTCGTGGAGTGATCTTTGTTGGTCGACCACTCCTGTCAAAAATCTCTTTTGTTCGCGCCATGATACACTTCCACAAACGTGTTGTGAAGATCAGACTTTGATAGATCCCTGTTCTTTAACTAAAACAAGGTGCCCACTCACACCTGACTGTCATCGCATTGACTGAAAACACCTGACTCTAATTTCACCTTCAAATTAGCTGCTAATCCTAGAGGTTCACATACTTTTGCCACTCACTAATATTTCATATTGGATAATTTTTCTCAATAAATACATGACCAAGTATAATATCTTTGTGTCATTTGTTTAACTGGGTTCTCTTTATGTATTTTTAGGACTTGTGTGAAAATCTGATGTCATATTTATGCAGAAACATAGAAATTCTAAAGGGTTTAGAAACTTTCAAGTACCACTGTATGTATATATATATGGCTTAGACAGCACTTGTTTGTATCTGTTGAGCCTGTGTTCTGCGCACACCACAAACTGTGGGACTGTGGTAGCCTAGTGGATAAGGTAATGGACTATGGACCAGAAGGTCCAGGGTTCAAATCCCACCTCTGCCAAGTTGCCACTGTTGGCTCCTTGAGCAAGACCCTTAACCCATAATTGCTTGGATTGTAAGACTGTATAACTTGTAAGTCGCTCTGGATAAGGGCGTCTGCTAAATGCTGTAAATGTAAATGTAAACAGTCCCGCATTTCTGAGTTCTGGCTGCATGTTTGTTCATCAACATTAGGCTATTAACTGGCATTTAAATAGACAATTTTTGACTTTTGTGAATCAATGCCGAATCATCCACACCAAAATCTATTTGGTACCTCTAGCCTCTAGTATTTTCACAAGAAAACTGCATGCAAATGATAAATGTGTCTGATATACCGCTGACACGAGTGAAACGCTACCATCAACATTACCGACAAAATCCCAGAAAATATCGAGCTATCCCATCCGAAGCTTAGCTGTTATACATTAGCACTCCCTCCAGGACATACACAGCACAGTGGTTCTTCAGTTACAAGCACACATTAACAATCACACACACTGTAGTACCAAAATATAAACATGCACAATGGAATATAAACAAATAAACATACCTCTCTGGCTGCACACAACCAACAGGGGATACAGACAATGCAATATCATCTTTTAAACACTTTAAACTTTTAAGTAGGTAAATCCAGTATGGCACTACTAATCACACCGGTCGTATGATATCTAGGTACATGTAGGTGAAGCAGGCACGGTGCTTGTAGTGTTTCCACTTGGGTCCGTGTCGGACGTTGTTGCTAATTATGCATGTAGTCAATGCAAAGTAAATCAATATCCATAAAAATAAATTCAATTTTAAAAATGTATGCAAAACCATGACAAAGTATGACAAATTTAATTTCACAGCTGTTTATGGCTGCAATGTCCGAGTTAAAAGACAAATCTTTATTTTCCATTATAATTTGTTATAACTGTTAAGAACTTGGTTGTTAATGCAAATGGACGTTGATTAGATTGTCATTAAACGATGCTTACCTGTACTTTTACTGCTAAGTACAGTGAGGCAACAGAGATGCAGCAAACGAGAGTGAGTACACAAATATATATAGGTCCTCATCCATGAAACCTTAAAGAAACCGTAAAAACATATGAGCAAACTGCTAGTAAATTACGCGCAAATGGACATTTCGGAGACTCATTAGTAGAGCGCGCACATGTTAATGAATACCAATCTTAAATGGGTTGCGTGTGCATGTTCCTTTATAATTAGCATACAATTACCATAATAAATAACCACAACCATGAATAACAAATGACCACTGTATAATACAGGCTTTGGACTAAGGAACAGAGCAAAATTCCATAGCCCATAGTGGGGTTTCAGGTAATAAAGAAAGCAGCTTGACACCAAATTCAATGTAGGCTGTATGAATAAATCTACAATCTTCTAGTCAGTGCTTAATTTGAGCCGGATCCTGCCAGACCAAGATCCGGTACCTCTCACTAGCACATGCGCTCTGGTGTTCTCATTTGTCTGGATTAAGCTCCTCTGCTTATTTATATATAAAATAAAATGAAAATGGAAATTATTAATAAAAGAATTTTAATAGAAAATGGTACTTGGGTGTAATCTCCTTTCTAAAACCCTAAACGGGTCATTTTCTTTCATTATCAGCCACATGCGCACTCGCGCTTCAGGAGAGTTCGTGGACAGTCAGGTTTGGAAACAGCGCAAAAAGACTTTTTCATTGATATTCAGGGGTGTGAAAAAGTGTTTGCCCCCTTTCTGATTTCCTATTTTTTTGCATGTTTGTCACACGTAAGTGTTTCGGAACATCAAACCAATTTTAAATATTAGTCAAAGACAACACAAGTAAACACAAAATGCAGTTTTTTTCCTGAAGGTGTTTATTATTAAGGTGTATTTTATTATTAATAAAAATTCAAACCTACATGGCCCTGTGTGAAAAAGTGATTGCCCCATTCCCCCAACCAACCCCATTAAAACATAACTTAACTATGGTTTATGACACCTGAGTTCACTGTCTCTAGCCACACCCAGGCCTGATTATTGCCACATCTGTTCTCAATCAGGACATCACTTAAATAGGACCTGCCTGACAAAGTGAAGTACAACAAAAGAGCCTTAAAAGCTACACGTCATGCCGAGATCCAAAGAAATTCAAGAACAATTGAGATAAAGTAATTGAGATCTATCAGTCTGGAAAGGCCATTTCTAAAGCTTTGGGACTCCAGTGAACCAGTGAGAGCCATTATCCACAAATGGCGAAGACATGGAACAGTGGCCGGCCGACCAAACTTACCCCAAGAGCACAGCGACGACTCCTCCAAGAGGTCACAAAAGACCCCACAACAACATCCAAAGAACTGCAGGACTCACTTGCCTCAGTTAAGGTCAGTGTTCATGACTCCACCATAAAAAAGAGACTGGGCAAAAATGGCCTGCATGGCAGAAGAAGAAAACCACTGCTGAGCAAAAAGAACATTAAAGCTTTTCTCAATTTTTCCAGAAAACATCTTGATGATCCCCAACACTTTTGGGAAAACATTCTGTGGACTGACGAGACAAAAGTTGAACTCTTTGGAAGGTGTGTCCCATTACATCTGGCGTAAAAGTAACACAGCATTTCAGAAAAAGAACATTATACCAACAGTAAAATATGGTGGTGGTAGTGTGATGGTCTGGGGCTGTTTTGCTGCTTCAGGACATGGAAAACTTGCTGTGATAAATGGAACTATGAATTCTTCTGTCTACCAAAAAATCCTGAAGGAGAATGTGGGTTCTGCAGCAGCACAATGATCACAAGCACACAGAATGGCTGAAGGAAAACACAATGAAGACTTGAGTGGCCTAGTCAAAGTCCTGACCTGAATCCTATGGAGATGCTGTGGCATAACCTTAAAAAGGCCACTCATGCTCGAAAACCCTCCAGTCTGGCTGAATTACAACAATTCTATAAAGATTAGTGGCCAAAATTCCTCCTCTGTAAAAGACTCACTGCAAGTTATCGCAAACGCTTGGTTGCAGTTGTTGCTGCTAAGGGTGGCCCAACCAGTTATTAGGTTTAGAGGGCAATCACTTTTTCACACAGGGCCATGTAGGTTTGGATTCTTTTTCTCCCTTCATAATAAACACCATTTAAAAACTGCATTTTGTGTTTACTTGTGTGGTCTTTGACTAATATTTAAATTGGTTTGATGTTCCGAAACACTTAAGTGTGACAAACATGCCAAAAATTACTTTTCACACCACTGTAGATATTCTATTTGTAAGGCTACTGTATTAGGTGCTGAACTATAAGCACAGTTTCTTGATGCATACTCAATAATCCAGGTGAGAAAATATAAGCACAGTTATTTATTCGTTCCGGGACCTTTTCACTTAATGCCCACTTACCGGATCACGGCACGCTCGGTGTTCCCTTACCTCATGTATTACAAATTAAGCACTGCTTCTAGCACTTATGTTTTTATTTTTTTACCGATGCCCATGATCTCTTATAATGGCACTCTTCAAATGTCTGCCAGCCAAGCGGCGTGCATCCGAGGCTGCCAGCCTGGCCACAGCGCTCAGAAAATAACGTCGCATAACAGATCAATTGCACATTGACTGAATGGTGGTCTTTCCATATTTATATATGCAATTGAATCATTAGATCACCATGCCTTGTTGCAGTGGGGCTGCGAATATTTTCATGCAAAAGGTTCTCTGTAAGGGTTTGAGTCAAAAGTATGTAGACACCCCTTCTAATGAGTTATCTCCAAGTCTACGTTCACACAGCATACAAAGTGGCCCAGATCTGCTCTTCTCACCAAATCTGATTTTTCACACCATTTTTTTAATGTGACCTTTATCAGACAGCTGTTCAGTGGTTCACACTGAAACAGTTGCGCATGCGCAAAAGTGAACAGGAACATCACTTCTTTAATTTGCATGTTAAAAACAGCACGGCCACTTCTTTGGTTTCGTCCTCAGTATCTTTAAACTTCACTTTTAAGCCTTTTATTTTCCTTGATACTGCAGCCACATCCCCCTGTGGCCACGTTTGGCTGTTTATTTAAGCATTTCCTCAAACACAGAGCGGCTGTGATATGTGCCTTCTAATTTTGTTTGCACAGAGATGTCACCCCAAATATTTATGAGGTCTGTTATCTCGCTATCCCACCACTGAAAACCTCTCTCACTGCTGTCATTCTCCCTTCTCCTCAGAGCACATTTATGGCAAAAGACAAGCCAGAATGACGCAAAAGTCGCATGAATTCTCATTCAGGTCGAATGGCCATGTATCGGATTTGTATCTGATCTTGGACCACATATGAAAGTGGCTCAGGTCGGATTTGAAAGGATCAGATTTGGGTGTCCACACAGCTTTGAAAAAAAAAATCAGACTTCAGCCTGGCAATGTGAACGTAGCCTTAATTAGGCCATACTCACTGCTAACAGGTTTAGAAGGGGGTTTCAACTTTCTCAACATGTTATTTCATCAACTTTCTGTCATGCACTCCTAAAACAAAGTCCATAGAAATAGAAATGATTGGCCAGTGGGTGGTACAACGGCTCGGTGGGTAGCACTGTGAAAAGGTCACAGTGAAAAGAGCCCTGTGTTCAAAAAAGTATTTTGGAGCAAAAAAAGTATTTAGTCAGCCACTGATTGTGCAAGTTCTACTGCTCAGAAAGATGAGAGAGGTCTGTAATTTTCATCATAGGTACACTTCAACTATGAGAGACAAAATGAGAAAAAAAAATCCAGGAAATCATATTGTAGGATTTTTTAAGAATTTAAGTGTAAATCATGGTGGAAAATAAGTATTTGGTCACCCACAAACAAGCAAGATTTCTGGCTGTCACGGACCTGTAAATTCTTCTTCAAGAAGCTCTTCTGTCCGTCACTCGTTACCTGTATTAATGGGACCTGTTTGACCTCGCTTTGGATTGGGAGAATATCATGTGGTCAGATGAAACCAAAATAGAATTTTTTGGTAAAAGCTCAACTCGTCGTGTTTGGAGGAAGAAGAATGCTGAGTTGCATCCCAAGAACACCATACCTACTGTGGAGCATGGGGGTGGAAACATCATGCTTTGGGGCTGTTTTTCTGCAAAGGGGACAGGACGACTGATCCGTGATAAGAAAAGAATGAACGGGGCCATGTATCGTGAGATTTTAAGCTAAAACCTCCTTCCATCAGGGAGAGCATTGAAGATGGAACGTGGCTGGGTCTTCCAGCATGACAATGATCCCAAACACTCAGGCATCAAAGGAGTGGCTTCGTAAAAAGCATTTCAAGGTCCTGGAGTGGCCTAGCCAGTCTCCAGACCTCAACCCCATAGAAAATTTGTGGAGGGAGTTGAAAGTCCGTGTTGCCCCAAAACATCACTGCTCTAGAGGAGATCTGCATGGAGGAATGGGCCAAAATACCAGCTACAGTGTGTGCCAACCTGGTGAAGACTTACAGGAAATGTTTGACCTCTGTCATTGCCAACAAAGTATGTTTATGTTACAAAGTACTGAGTTGAACTTTTGTTATTGACCAAAATACTTATTTTCCACCATGATTTACAATTAAATTCTTTAAAAATCCTACAATGTGATTTCCTGTATTTTTTTTCTTATTTTGTCTCTCATAGTTGAAGTGTACCTATGATGTAAATTACAGACCTCTCTCATCTTTCTAAGTCGGAGAACTTGCACAATCAGTGGCTGACTAAATACTTTTTTGGTCCACTGTACATGCATCTTCATAGATTTGATGAATAAATAGGTAAATGTAATGGTGCAATACTGGGATAGGTTAATTCAGTGGTTCCCGAACTTATTCTACGGGTCCCCCCTTTTGAAGATAAGACTGTTTTCATCTTTTGTTTTAAACTGGCATTCAAACAAAACTGCAACTTCTTATTTATCATAGCAAAATAAAGGGACTAATCACCTTTACAGTGGAAATAACACAAGTGACATGCATTATGTTTCTTAAAGGTTTACTTTTTACTGTGTAACATAGTGCTGCTCAAACATGCCTCATTAATTTGCCTTGCTGCAACCCTCGTTCAGTGCCCTCCTGGGAACCACTGGGTTAACTAGTGTCCCTAAAGTGTCCCTGAGTGTGTGCACATGTGTACCCTGTGATGGACTGAAGCCCTATCTAGGGATGTTTTCTAAATTGTGCCCTGTGCTGCCGGTTAGGCCTTAGCTTCCCTGCCACACTGGATTAAGTGGGTATGAAAATGAATAAATGACTTATTTCTTAATGACATTACTGGGTTAAAAAGACCTGTTCAAAAGCACTTTAATCAGCTTGATTTCTAGAAGCTGTGGCATTTAACGTGTTCACACCCAAGTTTAATTCTGGGAATAGATACAAATTCTCATCGCAGTCTAAATTATCACCTTGAGTAAGGCACACGGTGCTCAACTCCAACAGGGTTCGAGAGCAGTACAGCTTGAAGTGCAAGCACATGAGAGCACTGACATCATTGTTTGCTGATTGTCTATGAAGAATCAAAATGGAACACTCAAGTGTTTCTACCTGCTTCAACTGATTAAAGTAATCATACTGACGTAAAAAAAAAATAATAATAATGACTTACCGGGAGCTGATTTCAAGGAAATTCTTCTCATAATGTTATTTTGCACTGTGACCTAAATATTTTTGAGCAAAGAAAAAGGGCTGTTGTATTCCCATCTTAGATTAATTGTTAGTTGCATACAGTGAGGGCCAAAAGTCTGAGACCACTAGGGATCTTTGTGGAGGAGGATTCACACTGCAGCAAGATAATGACCCAAACAAACCTTAATGTCTGGCATGTCTTTCAACTAAAATCAAGGAGTGCTGACTGTCATGGACTTTCCTTCATAGTCACCTGACCTAAACAAAATCGAGCTCTTATGCAAAAAGGACGCATTTTCACCTGCTGTATATATACACTGTAAGAAAAAACATAGATGCCTTGAAAAAGTGTTTCATAATGAGTAGTGTAACATGAAAATGTAATGCACTACTTAGTAATGGCTTACCAATGTAAATGCGACAGCTATGCTTAAAAATTAATTAAATTAACATCATTAACCTGAAAAAAACAGAACATCGAATGTGGTCTGAAACATGTGCAAAAAGGAACGCACAATAAAGACTTACACACCCTTTAGAATTTTTTAGATTTCTGCATAAATATGACCTAAAACATCATCAGATTTTCACACAAGTCCTAAAAGATAAAGAGAACCCAGTTAAACAAATAAGACAAAAATATTATACTTGCTCATTTATTTATTGAGGAAAATGATCCAATATTACATATTAGTGAGTGGCAAAAGTATGTGAACCTCTAGGATTAGCAGTTACTTTAAAGGTGAAATTATAGTCAGGTTTTTCAATCAATGGGATGACAATCAGGTGTGAGTGGGCACCATGTTTTATTAAAGAACAGGGATCTATCATAGTCTGCTCTTCCCAACACGTTTGTGGAAGTGTATCATGGCATGAACAAAGGAGATTTCTGAAGACCTCAGAAAAAGAGTTGTTGTTTCTCATCAGGCTGGAAAAGGTTACAAAACCATCTCTGAAGAGTTTGGACTCCACCAATCCACAGTCAGACAGATTGTGTACAAATGAAGAAAATTCAAGACCATTGTTACCCTCCCCAGGAGTGGTCGACCAACAAAGATCACTCCAAGAGCAAGGCGTGTTATAGTTGGTGAGGTCACAAAAGGACCCAATGGGAACATTGGCTAATGCTAATGTTCATGAGTCCACCATCAGAAGAACACTGAACAACAATGGTGTGCATGGCAGGGTTGCAAGAAGAAAGCCACTGCTCTCCAAAAAGAACATTGCTGCTTGTCTGCAGTTTGCTAAAGATCACGTGGACAAGCCAGAAGGCCATTGGAAGAATGTTTTGTGGACGGATGAGACCAAACTAGAAATTTTTGGTTTCAAAGAAAAGCGTTATGTTTGGACTTACCTTTGCCACTCACTAATATGTAATATTGGATCATTTTCCTCAATAAATAAATGACCAAGTATAATATTTTTGTCTCATTTGTTTAACTGGGTTCTCTTTATCTCCTTTATGACTTGTGTGAAAATCTGATGATTGCTTAGGTCATATTTATGCAGAAATATAGACAATTCTAGAGGGTTCACAAACTTTCAAGCACCGCTGTACATTTGGTACTTAAATTTGGGATTATATTTTTCACAAAAGTATATTTTTCCTGTTTGATGCACTTTAATGCTCAAAATCACATAGGTCACCACATATGCTTTTACGCCAGATTATCTGGATTGCCTGAATCTTAATCATCAATAAGACTTTCAACAATATGACTTCTCAGTGCCAATCAACCCTTGTGAGGCAAAACTTACAGCTGTAAGTCAGGGATTAATTTATGAGGTTTTTTTGCCTACCGAATTTGGAGGATGGCCATCATACGGGTGTTGTAACATTGAGTTTTTAGAATTAGGATTACACTGAATCTGTTTCTCATGTACCTCAGGTTCAATTGAATGGAAAGTTCATATGCTGCATGTTTGTCATTTATGTATTTAGGGGAGTTTTCATATTTTGAACAGTTACTCTGTAGCTACCAGTCAGTCAGCTAGCTTTCAGTGGTCATTAAAAAGGCAAAATGCTTATCAGTTGTTCTTCACGAAATATGAGTGGTTCGTCCAATGCACTCCTCACTCATGTTTTCAGCATTTCACTGATTGTGACACTTACATGGCCATTCCAAATATTAACTCTTTCTTTTTTCAAATATTCTTTATTAGAATGACTTGTGTGCTTAAGGTTATCTTGCTCCATTTTCTGTTTATATTCAGTTCATGGACAGATGTCGTGAAATTTTCCTGCAGAATTTGATAGTGCAATATGGATTTCATTGTTCCATCAATGATGGCAAGCTGTCCTGGCCCAGATGCAGCAAAAGAGAACCAAACCAGGATACTACCGCCAACACATTTAATAGATGGGATAAGGTTCTTATGCTGGAATTCACTTTTAATATTTCAAGACATAACAAAAATTTTATTTTGGCCTCATCCATTTTGCCAATAGCCTTCTGTTTTGTCCATGTGATATCTGGCAACACATGGACAGTCATGTTCTTTCTGGAGAGCAGAGGTTTTCTCCTTGTAACCCTGCAATGCAAACCACTGGTGTTCAGCGGTCTCCTGATGGTGGACTGATGAACCTTAACATTAGACAGTGTGAGAAAGACCTCTGTTACATAGAAGTTACTCTGTGTTGCTTTGTGATCTTGCAGACTATTTGACATCTTGCTCTTTAACTGATACTTGTAGGTCGACCACTCCTGGGGAGGGTAACAATGGTCTTGAATGTCATCCATTTGTACACAAACATGGACAAAAATAACACACTTGTTTGGCTTGGTTGTCTTTGTCCTACTTTTTGGTCTTGTGAAAAAAAATCTGATGAAGCTGTAGGTTATATTTTAGGTAGAAATATAGAAAATTCTAAAGTGTTCACAAACTCTCAAGCACAACTGGCCTGCCTGCCCTGTCGTGCCATTTGACCTGGTACCAAGGCTGTTGTTGGGCGAGTGTGTGGAGCCATATTGCCAGGCTGGTCTGGGCGTTGGTCCTCTATGGCCAAGAGTTGTGCATCCTTGGCTTAGACAAAGAACATAGCTGAGGTTAAAGAGTTTTGTGGTGATCTGTGATGTTGGGTTGCTGTCTTCTTGCTTCTCCAGATGGTTGATGAGGCGAAGGTTGCTGATGTCTCCTGTAATCTATTTTGGCTGTGTTATAAAAAATATTTTTTACCATTGCCATTGACTAACCATATTTTACAGGGAATTTGTCTCACATAGCATTTGTCCAGATCTGAACTTTCTACTACCTCACAAGAATTGTCCCACTGGTTGGTACTGTTTTCTTGGTTTGATTGATATTTATTTACTGCATTTGTCCTTATTCTGTTTTTCTTATTCTGACTGGGTTAATTTGGGGATGATTACTGTATAAACTGAAGTAAAGACAAACGTTATGTTTTGTTTTTTACATGTAACTGTATGTATATAGGACTTCTTGCTTTTGGTAATAAGAAGTTGCTGTTGGTTGGTTAGTGACATGGTTTTACTGGCAAGCCTTAATACTGATTATTCACACAAAGTTGCTCATCCATTGTCTATTAATTATGACCTGTTGTTTCAGTGCCCCATGAGTAGCAAAATCGACAAGGGACCAGCGTGAATAAAATGGCAGGCTTTTATGTCTGGGTGTAAAAAGCCAACTGACTTCATTTTTAGCTTTTTCCACAGAGATGCTCAACTAAAGCATTTTGATGTTTAGCAGTGAACAGATGGCAAGCAAACTGTGTATACTTTACAATGTTTATATGGGGATTCTTCTTCGAATAGTCAGCTGACCCAACTTCTTTTAATGTTATTAGGGACGAGATACCTTGTAATTTGGTGAGTGCTGTTTTATATGGCTTCAGGTATATGGCTTTGTGAGAATCTAATGGGCCAGTTCACCCTCAGGCTTCCGTCAGGACCTACTAACATGAAGTAGCAAGCATCATCACATCTTGTTTAGCTCATGGCATAGAGAAAAAGTTGGCTGGGTACTTCAACAAGAAGAAATCACTGATTAGCAGGCAGTGGAAAGCGGCCAGAGAGTGGCAAACCCACAATTGTCTTAACCAAGAGATAAATGTATTTAAGGGGAGCACAGCTGTTGGAGCAAATTAAAGCCAGAGGGAATTGTGTTGCTGGCCTCTTTATCCTTCCTCATATGCTTTACAAAGTGGTTCTGAAAGTGGAAGTTGGTTAATGCTAACCACTCTTGATTCTTACTACACTTCCATAGTTTCACTTATGCATTTGCTATAGAAGAAGACAGTCTAACTCCACCCCAACATGGAAATATCATTTTGAGAACAGTGAAATTACTGAACATTATGCACAGGTACACTTTTCATGGAGTAAATCAAGCCTTCAAATATGGCCACCATGGTTTTGTGTTGATTACAAAAGATTGAGGAGCATGAAAATGCCTCCTTGCCTAAAATTGAGTAGTACTCCAGTGACTTTTTTGTGTTCAGTGCAGAGCTATTTAATTATTTCAGAGAGGCAGCCAGATTATAAAAATATTACCCAAGTGAGAGGTACACAATGCTAGCCCCTGAAATCTCCCCTATGAAATCTCCTTGGCAAACAATGGGCCAAACCCAAATTTGGAAAATATTGAGCTGTTAATGTTCCTAACAAGAAATGATTGCTCAGAAAATGAACAACAACAAAAGAACATACACTTCTGATAACATGTTACCATTTGCTTGTTACTGATCATTGCTGCTGTGAACTGATAGGGGGGAAAGCTAGACACAGGAAAATTCACTTACATAGTCTTCTGGTCAACAAAGAATATCATAAAAATATTTAATTGTTTGACATAGAACTCAAACTAACACATATTGGGTGTTCAAAACCTTAAGTCTTGGTTTATTTTCAAGGGGCAAATGTAAATAACCATGGACAGTTTCCTACTTATCTTGTACTGCATGTTACATGCTGTATGTAAATGACATGTAAGCTTGCAAAAAAGTAGTCCCTGACATAATTCTGAAATTCCTTAACCATGCTCTCCCTCATGCACACTAAGCAATCAAGCCATAAATTTCTCATGTTAATTAATTTATTAATTCAAAATTCATAACCTGTGTGGCAAATCAGGATTTAATTGTGCAAGTGCTCTACATCAAATGTCACTTGACTGCATCATCACGCTAGGTAAAAAAAAAATAGTATGGTTTTTATATACAATGTAAAGACTTGAGAATGTTATGAACCCTAACATACATGGACCGTGTGTGTATAAATTGTGACTGACATACACATACAAATATGAATACATATACAAATACACTGATGAGCCAAAACACTATGACCACCTGGTCTGCAACAATGTCTGGGTAGGAGGCACGAGCTATATTGTTCCACAAAAACTTCACACAAACACAGAGCCAGTGCTTCCCAGCAAAACAGTACCCAAACTTCACACTGCCCCCACTGGCTTGTCACGTTCCCACATTACATTTTAGCATCATCATCTCATGAGGTAATAGGTGAAGAAAACAGGACCGGGAGACCTTGTTGCGTTTCTCTAAAGTCCTGTTCTGTCTATCATGTGCCTATTGTATGTGTTTTAGATCACTGGTTCTCAAAGTGCCATGGAGCAATTGCAAGGGGGGCTCAGCAAGGCAATGAAAAGCATGTTTAAGATACATAATGGATGTCACTTGTAATAATTCCAATGTAAAGGTGATTTGTCACTTTATTTTCTTTTGTTCGATTACAAAGTTTGAAATAAATACCAGTTTGAAAGCAAAAGACGTGTAGTTGTGTGTCATAGTGAGGGGCTTAAATGTTCTCATTTACAAAAAGGGGGGCATTGCAGAAAAGTGTGAGAACCACAGGGTTAGTATGGTTACCACTCGGACCTGTGACTTTGAAGCCCCATACTCAGCAGGGTGGGCGGCACTGCATGTTCTGACACATTCTTCCAGGAACCAACATTAATATTTGTGTTACTTGTGCCACTGAGGCCTTTCTGTCGGTTCAGACAAGACAGACCCTAGTTGTCCAACACCAGATCATGGATTTGTGGTTTGTGCCTCCTCGGATTATTGTCAGGATTTTGTGCTCCATACAAGTTACACATCTTTGCCTAATAGCATCTGCTACATGACGTTTCCAGATGTCTGGGCTGTCATGAATTCCAGTTTTCTGCAGCTTATGCCACAGTTTGTTTTTCTTAAGTAGAGACTGAGTCACTGTGCTTATTAATATAAGAAGTTTCTTATGTGGCTGTGGCTTTTGTGATTAGATTTGGCATAGAATGGACAAGTTTCTGGATGTAGGTGACATCAATGTACAGCCACTTTTATATCAAATAATTGAGAAAGAGTTCAGCCTCATTTTGGCCATGTAGTGCCACAGATTTTAAGACGATTCATCTGGGATATTGCATGCCAGTCCACCTGTGTGACTGCTCCTGAATGTTCATCATTCCAATCAGTCACATTTGTTCACAGTCATGTCAGGCAAATCCTGGTTGTCCAGCAGTTCAATGTAGGCATTGTGGTTCAAATTTACTGTCACCTCAACCAAAGGACTCATTTCTTCGTCATTAACCCACCCCAGAACATCACAGAACTTCAGTGTGAACCACACCTTGTACGCAGTCCACACTGAAGGCTTCATGAGGTCTTTAGTATCATTCACATACAAGCAGCAACAAGATTGATCTGACCAGATAGCACAATTCTAGTTTTGTGACTTTTCACCCACTGAAACTGGCCAACGTTGTGAGCAGAAGTTAGCAAAAGCCTCGTGTGCCACTCTGCTCCATATGTTCATGGTGTGTGGTTCTTTGCAGAGTGTTCTTTCAGAAAATTGGTTGTGAAGTACCTGCACTGACTTCTAGAAGCAATTCTTGCTTGGAAGCATAGTAAATTTTATTCACAAGCTGTGAAAAATGCCAGCAGAACCTGTCCTTCATCTGTCAGCCACAGTTTTGACAAGAATGTCTTGTAGACTGGGATGTGTGTCACTGCTGATAGACCTGTATTACCATACTCTTCTATACACCTGCAAATTCAGATGCTTCCATCACACTATGGCCTTTGGCACACGCAAATGCAATCACTCCTTTTGCCAACCATTAACATCTGCTTTGTGACCCATTTTCCACACATCGAACAAGACATTTGCTGCACTTTACCACCACTTCTCAATCTATGAATCCCTTCATACACCCTGCACACATTTATAGCCTGATCATCCTCGTGCAAAACCATCTGCTGGAGACTGAAGTTTCTACAACCTTAAACAGGCAGGGTGACTAATTATTTGTCCGGGGGATATAATTATTCTTAATACATGCTGGTAATTGGCAATCAACCCAGCAATCACTAGAATTTTACAGCATCTAGTTTAATACGATATGCTTATTGTATACCCAGTAAGATTAATTTTAAATCATTTAGCAAACACTCCCATCTCAACTGACTTAAAATTGAGTTTAGCAGTTTAAGGACCTTCGTTAAAAAGCCCTATGACATTTACATTTACAGCATTTAGCAGACACCCTTATCCAGAGCTACTTATAATTGGTACAATCTTACAATCCAAGCAATTGTGGGTTAAGGGCCTTGCTCAAGGACCCAACAGTGGCAGCTTGGCAGCGATGGGATTTGAACCCTTTTGGTCCATAGTCCAGTACCTTAACCACTAGGCCACCACAGTCTATGAGAGCTGGGATTTGAACTCACAAACTTTTGAGTAGTAATATAGAGCCTTAATCACTGAACCGTCAAAACACCATTTTTGGCATAAAGTGTCTCAGTAAAAACTAACAAAAATCATGGAAGCAAAAGCTGGCTTTTCATTTATTGTGTATCAGTGACACGAAGTAATCAAGCATACGAGGAGCTATTTCATGGTGGTAAATGATAACAGTGCTAAAGTGATTTACCAGACAGACACAGTGAGTTGTCTCACTCCCTCTCTGATGGAGCAGATGCAGTCAGTGACAGATGCATTGCTCAACACAATATGGCTTTTGTGTTATTTATTTCTTCTCTAATGTGCTAATAGTAGTAGTGTTAAGTTATAATACACATCAAGTTTATGATCTCTTTGGGTGACTCCAATTAAATGTATTTCATGTACTGTTGTAAAACAACATTTATTTATCCCAAGGTTTCTTCCTTATAATGTTTAGGGAGTTCTTCATTGCCACTGTCGCCCTAGGCTTGCTCAATGTGGGATTGGCCCTACATATTAGAAGAGAATCTGAAATTGTAAAGCTGCTTTGAGACGACGATCCATTGTAAAAAGCACTATACAAATAAATCTGACTTGACTTATGTCATTTACATATTATATGATTTGAAAGCACTCTGCCAGTATACGGGCAAGGAAAAACTCCCTAAACATTATACGGTCAGACCAAGAATCAAATGACCCATCCTTGTGGGGTAGCTTAGACGCTATATACAGTGGAGCAAAAAAGGATTTAGTCAGCCACTGACTGTGCAAGTTCTCCTACTTAAAACGATGAGAGAGGTTTGTAATTTTCATCATAGCTACACTTCAACTATGAGAGACAAAATGAGAAAAAATCCAGGAAATCACATTGTAGGATTTTTAAAGAATTTAATTGTAAATCATGGTGGAAAATAAGTATTTGGTCACCCAAAAACAAGCAAGATTTCTGGCTCTCACAGACTTGTAACTTCTTCTTTAAGAAGTTCTTCTGTCCTCCTTTGTGGGAACAGTGTGGAGATGGCCTAAACCTTGTGGAAAATCTTCCCAACAGAGTTGAAGCTGTTATAGCTGCAAAGGGTGGGCAACATCATATGGATTAAGAATGGGATGTCACTCAATTTCATAAGCGTGTGAAGGCCGACAAGCGAATACTTTTGGCAATATAGTGTATTTATTGGCAACATATGTAATTATTGTTTTGTTAAAGAATTGTGGTTGATTCTTTCATTCCACAGGACAGAAAACTCAAGCGTACCTGGTGCTTCGCGTTATAGTAGGCAAGTTGCCCATTACAAGTCGGTACAGGTATCCTAACCACCACCTACTTGCAGCATACATTCTGTTGAATGCAAAATGGAGGAATCATATTCTAAAAGTTCTTTGTCAGTTATCAGGTGGCAAAAATACCAGCACATATAAAAAAATCCCATGAGTGCAGTTAGCCCAGCAGACAGCGTTGTTGCAGAACTTATGAAAGTTCAGCAAGTTCACTCACAGAACATCATAAAAGCTGGCCATAAAACCAGTATGCGACCACTTTCATGACTTTATTCAACACTGTTTACATGTTTGGGTTCAATGTTAAGAATGTCAATGCGAGTACTAAGGGAACCAGGAGTAACATGCGACAGTATCATTTTCTGCTTACGTCTGGACCAAGTGAACCAAACTACAAGTATAAAAGCATCCGGAAACTTGGAAGGTGAAGGGTCTCATGGCAAGGCAGAGGACTGACAGATGGACAGGTTACAACAGCGGCCCTTGCGAGGCAGTTTGTATACCGCCTTTGGCAAAATGATGGTTGTCTCCAATTGCTCATCCCCACTCTCTGTGGGTCCCATCCCACTCCCAGTGGGGTTCCAATCCCCACAGGGTTTCATCCTGGCCATTTATCCCATTCCAGACTTTAACCTGTCTGTCTGTGTTAGAGCAAGCAGACAGAAGCTTGGGGGGGGATTGTGGAGGCCCAAGGGGTAAGGTACTGTACTATAGACCAGACCAGGTCCATGGCTCAAATCCCACCTCTGCCAAGCTGTTACTGTTGAGTCCTTGAGTAAGACCCTTAACCCACAATTGCTTGGACAGTGAGACTGTATCATGTGTAAGTCACTCTGGATAAGAGTGTCTGCTAAATGACATAAATGATTGTTTGTTTATTTGTTTAACACTGCTTTCAGCATCAATGGCTATTTAACGATGGACACAACTTGACATGGATACACAAGATTTCATCAAAACTAGTCATTCATACAAGGATTGACAATTTAGCATAATAAATTAACATAATGCATGTCTCTGGACTGTGGGAGGAATCTGGAGCACTCAGAGTAAACCCACAGGGATGCTAACTCAGACGGTGCTAACCTCTGCGCCACCGTGCTGCCTAAAGGTAAAGATGCTCCCACGTGAGAGATAGGCACTGAAACCTCCAGCGACTCTGACTAGAATAAGCTGGGGCAAAACGAGGTGGTGGTGGTAAATACGAAATAAATGCCAGCATTGTTTCAAATTAGGCAAGAGACTACAATTGGATGTTTCATTGGGGATTAAAATAAGCAATCTTATGCCATAATATCCAACAATTATAAATATGCATATACTGCTGGAAAGTAGTCATTTAAACACAATTGGAATTCAACTGTCTCGCCAGATTTTTAAGCAAGTTGCTTCTTTTTTTGTGTTTATACTGTAAGGTGGGGCAAACCTTCAGATGTTTCTGCTTTATCTGCAGAACTGTGCCGACCACACATACATAGCGAAAAGTCAGGAACCAAACAGAACCTGCAGTCCCCTTGATTGCTCTTCTGTATCTGTACTAATTTATCACAGTTGCCAGACAAATCTCTCCATCAGCTTTGGTAAGACAAAACTATTTCTCCGAACGTAAATCAGACTCCAATTGTACTGAGCACACAACTTTTTTTCTTTTTTTTTGGACGCAGCAGGAAAAAAGACAGATCTGCAGTAAGAAGTTCTATTTAACTCTGAAGAAACAGTTTGCCTTTCTCTGCTCTGATTAAACAAAGTTTGGTTCTGGACCTAATTTCAGACATTTATGTCACCTTCCTCTTAACATTTCATTATGTTTTATTATTCTTACCAGATAGCTTCTTATATTGTTATATGAAACAAGTCATGAAAAGAACAAAAATGGTCTTTACTCTCCATAGAGCAGTCCAACCAATTATGTTAGCATCGCTGATCAAGTAGCGATCCATTTGAAAAAGTATTGTTCTAATTAAAGTGCAATTACGTTTTCTAAGTTAAAAAGAAACATGTAATTATGCCGGGGCTAATTCACCAGAGCTATTTTCATTTTAGGGCTTCCTTGGTGCACAGACCGAGCCCTCTTGAGGAACACGGAAACATGAGATGAGACGGAAGGCCACTGGTGAGGGCGAACAACAAACACAAAAACTAAGGACTGATGAGTAACACAGCAATGAGAATACATAATCAAAAAACAATCATCATCTCACCAGGCTAGCTGAGCGCTGGGAAGCAGTGCTCTACCATTCCAGTTCACATCCCCCCTCTGGTGAGGTGATAAGTTTCTCCAACTTTCTCAAGTCCAGGGAGCTGGGTTTATAGTACACTGGCGTGCCCCTGCCAGTTCCAGATTGTAAGGGTGAATTAAGTTACATTTAAATGAGATAACTTTTACAGTTTTGAAGACAACCTATAAAAATGCATTGTTAAAATATATAGTATTATAAAAATGAAATAGAACTGTCATAGCGTGGCTGGTTTGGACCCAAGTTCAGAATGATACTGGCCTCGCTCTCTGGGAGCACGAGAGGTAAAACCGGCCTGCAAGGGATATTTGAAGATCAAGAACCTTCCCTTATATTTATTTAATACATAATACTCAAAGGTAAATAGTTCATATGATGGACGACAGGCACGTGTGTGAAGGAGGAACTTTGTTTGTTTGTTCGTTTGGCTTATTTAACGTCGCTCTCAGCAGCAGTGGCCATTTAAGTGACATACAAAAGGTTACATCAATAGTAGTCATATATACACTCAAGTCAGTGCCAATGTAATGTAATCAATTAACCTAACACGCATGTCTTTGGACGGTAGGAGGAAACCGGAATACCTGAAGTAAACCCACGCAGAAATGGGGAGTCCTGGGTCTTTCCACACAGAAAGACCCAGGACGCTTCACCATGGGACTGAACCCAGGACCTTGAGTGAAGGAGGAAGTAAGTGTATTTGTGTGACTGTGAAATCTAAGTGGGGATTTGCTTCTTGGATCTCGAGGCTTGCACTCCACCACTAATTAGCACAAGCAAAGGCTGGTATGTGGTCGCCTATAAGAAGGAGCTATGTAAAAAACAAGGAACGAACAACATGGCTTCTACAAATGACAAGAGATACACACAACGATTTCCCCAAATGCAAATTAGATTTGTGTTTCCTGTTTTGTTTTCCTACAACAAAGAACTTCATGATTTCTTGACTTTAATTATCTTTATTTCCAAGCTCTTTTTTTCCCTTATCAACTTAATTTGTCAATCTAGCTTTCTCAACCCACCCTTTGTCCTTAAACATATTCTCAACTTACATTTTTACATTTGTCATTTAGCAGACACTGGTCCATAGTCCTTTAACTTTTATCGCTTCTCAGAAATATTCTCTCTTCTCATGAATTCTCTAGATCAACTTTCACATTTTATTTTCATATACATTTTCTCTCTTTTCTTCCTTTTCCTTTCTGTTTAACAGATACACATACAATAAACCATTTACCCCCAGCAACTCGTACAAAGAAACTGTGCTGATGCTGGCTCTGCACCAGTTTAAATAACATGTCAGCCAGGTGTCACTTGTTAGGGCTACATGTTAACACCACAAGACCACATCTTGGTTTCTGGCCAATGTACTTTACAGATCTGCCTTCTTAGACCATGCAGGGTGACTCTGGCTGGGCCTGCACACAAAGTGGGCACTCTGTCAATAACATATAATATCAAGACATGTGGGACTGTGGTAGCAGGACTACAGGACTAGGTACAGGACTATGGACCACAAGGTCCAGGGTTCAAATCCCACCTCTGCCAAGCTGCCACTGTTGGGTCCTTCAGCAAGGCCCTTAACCCACAATTGCTTGGATTGTAAGACTGTATCAATTGTAAGTCGCTCCGGATAAGGGCGTCTGCTAAATGCTGTAAATGTAATGTAAAAGACATGTCAAGTAATGTTTAATCATTTGTGGTTGGACAGAATGATGCAGAAATTCAAAATGCAGAAAAAGAACAACTGTTTCTGTTGGTTTTTATGTTTGTCTGATTTTTTTCCAGCTTTACACTTTGTTGTAGAGTTTCATGGCAGAGATCTGGAAAGTGGTTTTTTTATATTCTCCCCAAGGAATTTAACATCCCACTGAAAGCACTACACTATGTGGTGAGCAAAAACATGGAATTGGCTATTTCAAATTCAGTCCAGCTGCTGTCTCACGCTAATCAAAAATGAGTCCACCATGTCACAGTAAAGTCCTTCGATAATAACACTACAAGACACCCAGTGGTGAACTGTGACTGTTCGAGCTAGGCATTCAGTTTGGGGCATAAATGCTAAAAATAAATAAATAAGAGCAAATAAATAGAGTGCATGTAGAAACGCCTAATCAACAATCAAATTAGAACCAAAACTTTCATGTAAAATATCAAAATGATCCAAACAAATTAATCAAGTACACATTTTAAAACAATATCTTGGAACAAACAAACCAACATTGCAATCATTCAAACTCTGCCTTGTACCAATTTGTTTATGGTCCTTTGGTCCCCTGCCAATTTAAAACAAAAAATAAGGTCCTCCAATGAAGGGAGTTGGTTGTGGTGAAAAACAAATATCACACTCTGCTTTAATCAGCATAAAAACTACTGTGCATTACTCACATGCATAAAGCCAACCTCAAAGAAGCCAGCTTTGATTAAAACATGGCAGGCCACTCACCCAGTGATCTACTTACTTAAAACAGGGTCTGCTCTTCGACCTGTCTCTGTGAATTGATCAATAGCATCATAAAGTTTGTTCCAGACTAAGTGCTTTTTGTATTAAGATCAACAGCATCCTGTCCTGTTCCTGTGATATATCTTGGATCTCGAGAAGTCCAAAGGCAGTCTCAGCCATTTGTAACCAAAGGCTGATTGGTTAATATACTTCCTAATTATGTTGATGCTTAAAGGCATAAGGCCTTCTTGCAGCTCCCTGAAGTCCTAGACAATCAGAGAACTTTGATAGGCCAAATTTTAACCCTTTAGCTTTCAGCCAAAATTTAGACTATTCCAGTACAGTATTGTGTCACTTAATGTCCATATATAAGCATACAACAGACGAGATACTAGGAGTGCACATAGTAATTCATTTTTGTCCATACCATACGAGCTGTGAATCGAATATATTATGATTTTATATAAAAAAAAACTTTACTGAGCCGTTCGTCAACCAGCGCTACTGAGATGCTGCCATCTGCACAGAGCCAGCCGCAGTTCTAGACCAACAGTTCGGGCATGCTGTAGTGTTACACATGCGACATCTAGTGGCAGATTTTGTAATAGGTCCTGTGCTCATTTTAGATACTGTAAGGAAAGAGCATATAATCTCACCAGAGATTTTAAGTGTAAGCCTTGGGCAGCATCAGAAACAGGTAAGATGTTTTTGTTAAAGGGAGGAATTAGAAACTCAAACATAATAATAATAATAATAATTTAAAAAAGTCCGGACTGTGGTAGTTTAGCGGGTAAGGTACTGGACTATGGCCCAAAAGGTCCAGGGTTCAAAAAAATCCCACCTCTGACAAGCTGCCACTGTTGGGTCCTTGAGTAAGGCCCTTAACCCACAATTGCTTGGATTGTAAGACTGTATAAATTGTAAGTCGCTCTGGATAAGGGCGTCTGCTAAATGCTGTAAATGTAATAAATACATTTTCATAATGTATCTCTATAGTGCAAAGCTTGAGAGAATATGGAGACAAATCCTTCAGAAGAGAGCGTGGACCCTGACCATGCCCTTCAAAAATAAATCAGCAACAGCAGTTGGTGATTTTTTTGAACCCCAGCAAAGCAAGGCATTTTCCAAGCTTGCAGAGCATGGCAACCTTGATCTCTACATTAAAAAGGGAATTAAAATCAAATTTTTCTTCATTTTGTACCAAAAAATATATCGTATCGTGGAGCAAAAACAGCAATACGTATCATATTGTGAAATTTCTGTATCGTTGCACCCCTAAGAGACACACGTGTTGCATGCAGGAAGCTGTTGCGTTCGCTATATCCTGTTCTCCGATCAGGATTTCTGAACTCTATTATAAGCTTAAGGGACCACTGACACATGCTGTTGGATGCTGCTTTAACAGATGCTGTGCAGCACATGCTGTAAATGGATCAACCCTGTTACGTTCTGTGAAACAGGTCGTTGAGTGAAATGGTCGTTAACCGGACAATAATATAGTCACAGTCTTTTTATGCTAATGCATATAAAGGGTATTTTCACAAGAATATGATTTGCAAAGGATATGTAAATGCATCACAGAAAAAACCTGAAAACACGAGTGGAACGCTAACATCCACACAGCATCCGAAGCCTAAATTGTTATACTCATAAATACACAACTCCGGGCACACACTAACAATCACACACTGTAGAACCAGAATATGAACACGCACGATGGAATATATACATAAATAAACATACCTCGGGAATGTCCTCTTGAAGAAACATGAAGCACAGGCAACGCAAGATCACCTTTTAAACATTTTAGGTAGGAAAATCCAGCAGGGCGCTACTAGTAGAAAGCCACAGCAGGTCAAATTACCAGCGCTCTGCACTTGTAGGTATATAAAGGTGAAGCAGACATGGTGCTTATAGTGTTAAACACAGTACAAACTTCTCCACTTCACCATCTCCATAAAAGTGTCCTTGCGCAACACAAACAGAGTTCCGACTTATGCAAGTAGTTACTGCAAAGTAAATCAAACTTTTCCATTTCACGTTTTTGCTTGGCAGAGAAAATTGCAATACCTAAAAATGTCCGTGCGCAACACAGCCCATAACGTAGTTCCTACTTGCGCACATAGTTTGAAAATAAATAAAAATATGTAGGCATAACAGAAAAATACGACACAAATAATATTGATGGCAGTAAAATACACGTTAAAACGTTTTCTAATTTGACCAGCTGTTTCCTATTTCCTATTATAATTTATTCTAATTGTTGAGACCTCGGTGGTTAAAGTCAATGAGTTGAATGGTCATTAAATGGCGCTTACCTTTAAACCACAAGTAGTGTGATTGTTTGAAATACATCTAAATATAATGACTCAATATAATACAACTATATAATATAATAACTAGGGGTGCAATGATACAGAAAATTCATGATACGATACGTATTGCTGTTTTTGCTCCACGATACCATATATTTTCAATACAAAATGAAGAAAGAAATTAGATTTTAATTCCCCTTTTAATGTCGAGATCAAGGCTCTGCAAGCTTGGAAAATGGCTTGCTTTGCTGGGGTTCAAAAAAATCACTAACGAGCTCTGCCATTGCTGATTTTTTTGATGGGCATGTTCCATGCATAACCTTTCTAGCTTTGAAATCTAGAGATAAATTATGAAAACTTACTGTATGTGTTCTATTTGAGTTTCTTTTTCCTCACATTAACGAATACAGCACCGAGCTTACCTATTTCTGATGCTGCCCAATGCTTAAAATCTCTGTGGTGAGCCTATTAGATAACCTATTAGATAACCTGCCGCTAGATGGCGCATGTGTAGCACTACAGTATGCCTGAACTGTTTTTCTAGAACTGCGGCTGGCTCTATGCAGATTGACAGCATCTCAGTAGCTGACGAACGGCTCAGTAAAGTTTTTTTTTTTTGTATTGTATCGAAAAAATAAGTATTACTATGTGTAGTGTGACACCCCTAAAGCAATGCAATATAATAACCTTTAGTTTCTAAACTTCCAAGGATCCTGAGGACTACCACTGCTGATACTACACCACAGTTGAATCGTTACCTACAGCCAATGCCTGAGTGACACTGGTATATTATTTCATCCATGTCCCTGTCCTTTGTGGTCAGATACCTCTGACCTGTCAGTAGGATGTCTAAACAAAGCAAAATAATTAAAATTTCATTTAAAGTTAAGTCCTTAAAATTATTTTCTCTCCTGTAATTAATTAGAAGCAATCAAGAACTATCTCATTCAAGAAGGTCCTGTCTCATTAGTACCTTCCCAGGTTCTATGGGAGGTGGCTCCTCCACCCAAGCACCACATTACCGCTGGTGTCTGTTAGATTATACAGTAATATGAGAATGGCAGTGTACAACGATTTCCACTGACCAGAGCAGCACTATCCTGTTTCCTTTAGAAAACAACTACCATGCAAATCATTAGGCTATAAAAAAAACCCTGATGTACAAATAAAGGTCAAATAAGGGACATCCAAAATGAAAGTCATTTGTGACTCTTAAGTGACTAATACATTAACTTTAGCCTTTAAAGAAAACATTTAAAGCACATTTATTGATCGAACTAGCTTGTGTGTGAATTCTCTAATTTGACAGCATTATAGCAGCAGTTATTACAGTTCTTGACACTTATACCATGAACAATTCACAGAAGTTTAACTGTTTTTCAACGGCTCATGGAAATACCCTTTTCACGATTTTCGGCAGAACGTTCTGTACATTTGATATATAGTTAATGTACTGAATGTAGTGAATAGAAATGCATTTGGGATTTGGCCTTTGGATCTTGTTCTTTGGCGGCAATATTATTCTTGCTTAATGAACAACTGAAGATACTGGATTACATTTGGTATAATATAATGAATAAATAAATACAAAAAACATTGTGTAAAATAAAGGAACACCATGTTTAATACCAAGGACAGGTCTAGTCAATGAAAACACTAGATGCTAACAGTAGCCATTATCTTGCAAGTAGAGGATACTGTGCTTAAATACACACACACACACACACACACACACACACACACACACACACACACACACACACACACACACACACACACATATATACACGTATTTTCAGCCAAAACCTCCTACCATCAGTGAGAGCGTTGAAGATGGAACGTGGCTGGGTCTTCCAGAATGACAATGATACCAAATACACCGCTTCGGCAACAAAGGAGTGGTTCCGTAGAAAGCATTTCAAGGTCCTGGAGTGGCCTAGCCAGTCTCCAGACCTCAGGTCCATAGGAAATTTGTGGAGGGAGTTGAAAGTCTGTGTTGCCCCAAAACATCACTGCTCTAGAGGAGATCTGCATGGAGGAATGGGCCAAAATACCAGCTACAGT
Source organism: Ancistrus triradiatus (assembly GCA_025084515.1). Classification (NCBI taxonomy): domain Eukaryota; kingdom Metazoa; phylum Chordata; class Actinopteri; order Siluriformes; family Loricariidae; genus Ancistrus; species Ancistrus triradiatus. The sequence goes on along the minus strand of JAJAGP010000217.1, from coordinate 421,362 downwards.
GTGTGCCATCCTGGTGAAGACTTACAGGAAACATTTGATCTCTGTCATTGCCAACAAAGGTTATGTTACAAAGTATTGAGTTGAACTTTTGTTATTGACCAAATACTTATTTTCCACCATAATTTACAATTGAATTCTTTACAAATCGTACAATGTGACTTCCTGGATTTTTTTTCTCATTTTGTCTCTCATAGTTGGTGTACCTATGATGAAAGTTGTCCTACTTAGAATTCTGTAATTTTCATTTTCACCTTGAAATGTAAATCTGTGTCTGTGTAATAAGCAATGTTTTATTTTGGTTAGTCCATAAGTACTTAGACAATTGCAAACTTCCTGAAAAAATTATGAAATGAATGCTGAAATTCCTCTATCCTAGCATATTTTTAGGTTTGTGTAAGTAAAGACTATTTGATGGATGGTACTTCACACACCTAAAGCACAATTCCTTGTTCTCAGCACCTTTTTGTGGTGTCCTGAAGGTGTTGAGAGGGAAATAACACAGCAGGAAATGCTGCATTATGAGACTTGGGGAGATGATATGAGAGCGATGTTCCATTGCTACAATTGTTGATGAATCAAGCACACGCCAGCAGTCCAGTTAAAGCAGTCTGGTTTGTGTCTGTAATATTACCCATAAAGCTCTTTTTTTCCTCTATACTGGAATCCTTACTGGAACTTGTATTTCAAGTTCATTTTGAACTTGCGGTTCGGGTCAGAGATATTTACAAGGCATAGCGGCAGTTTGACTCTCAATATGGCAGTTTCATTAAAGCGTGTCAGACTTCAGTGAAAGGAGTCAATTCCGTTTTAGCTTGGAAGAAGCCAGACCTGTGCTTTCACAGTTTGACACCATCTGTTTGAGAGTTCTGTTTTTTGAGTAATGTTACAAATGACCTCATAACCAGTGTTGGGGTAGTTACTCAAAAAAGTGGGCGGCACGGTGGCACAGTGGGTAGCATCGCCGCCTCACAGCAAGAAGGTCCTGGGTTCAATCCCAGGGTGGAGCGGCCTGGGTCCTTTCTGTGTGGAGTCTGCATGTCGTCCGCGTGGGTTTACTCCGGGTACTCCGGTTTCCTCCCACAGTCCAAAGACATGCATGTTAGGTTAATTGACTACACTAAATTGGCAGTGACTTGAGTGTATGAGTGACTTGTCTTGAGATAACCTTGTGTATGGATGTAACCTTGTGTGTGTCGCTGAACATGGCCACTGATGCTGATAGAGATGTTAAATAAATCAATAATTCTTTGTGTACCATATGCACTGTCTGTTTAGTATTTGTAGCCAAACACTACAATGTTCAGTATAAGTAAGATCATGTGGGATATGTAATGTTTTCACGTTTAATCTTTCACGTTTAATCTTTTAATCTTTCACGTTTAATCTTTTTTATTTATTTATCAAACATAATGTAAAATTATGGAAATGATTAAGGCTCAGTTCACTTACATTTAATAAGTTGAGTGATATATGTCCACACATGCAATTCAAAATATTGCTAAACTTAGTCGAATGAAATTAAGAGCCTTGTGGGAACCAAATCATAAAAAGAGCCAGATTCTCTCATCACATTCACAGTCACATGACAAGCTGTGCAGACTGCTCTGGCAAGACATTAGTTCATACAGAAGTTATGTAGAAAACAGCGTAGGAAATGTCTTTCGCTTTGGGTATTAAAATCATATATATATATTTTTTTTTTTAAACGCGAATGATGCAAGTAACATTGATTTTATTATGCTAGTAACTGTAATGTCATTATAAAATATTTAACTGTAATGTGTGATTGCATCCAAAAATTTCAACCTTCACTCCATAATACTATTTTCCACTCATCTTCCTTCCAATCTTTGTGAACTTTAGCATATCAAGTCTTTTCACCCTGTTCACCTTGCAAAAAAGTGGTTTCTTGGCTGCCACCCTTCCTTTCCTGATCAAGCTCCTTTGGACTGTAGAAGGGTCAACTTGGCATCCCCATGAAGCTGCCAGATGCTGTTATTGCTCAAGTGTAAGTAGAGGTCACGCTAAATACTTGCTACTGTAGCCTATAGCACTTTAGCTGTGGTTTTTAATTTTTTAATACTGCATGGAAATTTCCTGTATTTTCCGGATGAGTTCTAAAGAGACTGAAAGATAATTATATCTGGTCATTATACCATTGCTAAAACAATGGTATATCTAATCTAATGGTGGCCTGAAACTTTTGAACAGTTTTGCTTTCTCATAAATGAAATGTGTGCTTAAAACCTTAACTTCACTTTTAGTGTCAAACAAGGCTGCCTCAAGATTTGATCTATGCAGGATTTGATCTAGATTTTATTTATTTATTTTTCATTTTTCCACCAGAACTGCTTTGAGAGAGATCCCGTTTTTCACCAATTTCCATTTGCTGCAAAGAATATTCCATGGCTTGCCAGAGTCTTCTTTGCACATCTCTTTTTGTGAAACCGAATGGTTGATACGTTTCTCTGCAGCCTCCCTTCAAATATAAAGAATTGATTTTAAGATTATTTTACTGGTTTTTAAATGCCCTGAGGGTTTGGATCCCCAGTACCTCAGAGATATTATTGTTAGGTATGTTCCACCGAGGGCCCTCAAATCAGCTAACAGGAACATGCTGGTTGTACCGACCAAGTGGCCTTTTCCTATTACAGCCCCAACCTTTGGAACTCTCTTCCTGATGACCTGAGGGCTCTGGATGAGCTTAACATATTTAAGAGGAGGGTTTTATTTCATTATATTTTTTTACTATTCTTTTATGTATTCTTTTGTTTTTAACTATTTTATATCATTCTATTGTTCTTTTATGAATTTGTTTGTTTTTACTTCTGCTTGTGTGAAGCCCTTCGTAAAACGTTGTTTGAAAAAGCGATATATAAAAAAAGCTTATTATTATTATTATTAATATTATTATTATTATTATATATGAATGCTACATTATTTTGTGAAATCAAGCTAATATATATTCTCGTCTCATCCTCTCTATATATGACAGAGGGCACTGCAGATTAACTTAACGATAAACAAATCAACACATTAGATTTCATTTCATATCAATGGTATGTCAGTTCTCGTCGTTAATTCGTTCCAGGTTTGTTGAGACCCAAAAATGACTAGTAATGAGCAAATAAAGTTTTCCCATAATGAATCATGTAAATTGAATGAATCTGTTCCATACCCTCAGAAAATCCACACTGTATAAGGCATCATATGCATTAATGGAGTCGTATTGAACATGTGCTCCCTGATTTATGATGGGGATACGTTCCAACAAATCCATCATAAGTTACATGTATCACGAACTGAGGAGTTTAACAAGTGTTTGGTCAAGTGGTCTGTACTGTGTCATAGCGGAGCCTATGATAAGTAATGATAAGGAAGTTCATGTTTAAAACACTTACATTAACCTACAGTTGGCCAAAATCATTAACACAAAGCTTATTTTATAAAAAAGTTGTTGAAAAATAGTAAAAGCAACACTTGCTGTATTGATGAACTCTAATGATGTAACTAGCATAACTGCAGCCTGTGTTCTGGAGCATTCAGTTCCTGTTTTGCTTTCGGGTGGCTCTTATAAACTAACCCTGTTAGGACCCATGGAGACTTATTTGCACTAAGAATGCAGTACTGCAGATGTAAACATAAAGAAAAGCACGATAATATATAATAATATAGCATAGATAATCTTCTCTGAGGGCTGTTGTAAACCTGAATCACTGAATGTGACTCGTGAATCATAAATCGAGTTTCGGCTCAAACGAGTTGCACGGCTTGACTCATACAAGTGCACGGAGTACTGAGAACCCGGCAAGAGTTTCCAATATGGTTGAGAACCGAGGTACTACTGTACTATGTTTACAGGCAGCTCTGTACCTAAAACATTATGGGATGTACATTGTAGATCAGCTTTTTAGGTAGTAAACATATCTAGCAGGGCACATCCTGAATGATTTCACATTATCATTTTTCGATTATATCGATTTTGTAGTATTTAGTCCTACCCCAGGAATAGCCATAAAAAAGGCTGGTGTCTTCAAGCTTTATACGCATGCATAAACTAGAACATTTTACTGAACTATGTCTGTATAACTCGATGCATAAATGACTTTATAGACCTTTACTATGTCTCACAGTCAAACAGCCCTGCTGAACTGTTAGTCAGGAAAGCATGTCCCCAGGCTGCTGGCTCAGGAACTCTGTGTTGTAGAATATATATTAAAGCCTGAAAGCTGGAGGAAGGAGATTTCCTCCCTGGAAGACATGCTCAAAGTGTCAACAGCACTGTGCCTAATGATTCTTAATGATGCATTGCTGGGTGTATTCCTGGTTAAACAAGCACAAACAACTTGTCACTTGCTCTTCTTTTGTTTTTTGTTTTCGTGGCAATAGGCATTACTAACACACCTACATTCATTTTTCATTCATACAATTAACAGACTTGTGGTAAGCTTTGCTCTCAAGCTATTTCACATTTCCGAGCTGTTACAGCTCATCACACTGCTTAAATTTATCCTAGGAAGAGTGTTGCGGTTAGCCAGAACATCTTCCAAAAAAACTGTCAAAGTGACTAATTATACAATGCAAAATGTACACCAATATACCAAAGTCAGGGTATATTGTGTTTGCATGTCTGGTATTGTTGCTACTTTTCAAACGCTTTTCAGATGATTTTCCAGCAACCTGAAGTTCAACTGAGTTATTTTAATATCTTTCAAGTGTATTTATTGCTTTGGTTAGGTCTCTAGTGATATGAATAAACACAGCAGCCTGTCTCTCAGATCAAATGAAATCTATCAGGATCCAGCAGTGTCTATTATTATTAGTTTTTTAGGAAATTACTCATTTGAAAGTAAGGACATAATTAAAACACCAAGCAACAACATTCCCAGAAGATCGTTCTTCACGTTACATGCTGCTGAATTTGAATATCACACATTGTACCTGTGTGGGGAAAGGACTGTGACAAAGTGACAAGGAGACATGACGACATCAGACAGCAAATGCTTTGCCTTTAAAATCAAGTTTTATAAAGACATGCCTTAAAGGGGGGTTGTATAGGGTGAAAGACAAGATACAAGATACTTGCTTTTGTGTAGTATTTGACCTTTAATATAATACTATGATTAACACAAAACAATCCACATTTTCTAAATTTCTTCTTTTGATTGCTCTACCTTTTTGCGCATTCCATTGTGTTTTTTGGATCCCCAAGGAAATATTAGTGATGTTGGTATATGTCAGATTGTTTTGTCAACTTGTCAAGGCCATGCTGCCATCGCCCATTAGGTTTTCCATCCCGCATGGCAACCCCACTCGTCAGCCTGGACCAATTTCATTACAATCAATTTAAGCATCCCTTCTCACCTTGACACATCCAAGCTATGCTGAATCCTCGGAGCACTGAGCAATTCGCAATGAACCTATTACAAGATAGAGCAGAATTGTCAGTCATCCCTGTCTGCCTTTGTATAATAAGATACAAACCAATATTCATGAGGACTCGTCTGGTGGGATGTAATGGTCTGTTTTGAGAATTCTGCACTTGTGTTTATTGTTTTGGCGGTTTGATGAGGATGCTAGATTATTAGGTGTCAAGTTTGTCTCCCCGGAAAGACTTTTAGATGAGATTCAAGTGCAAGGGCCTATTAAGGGTGTGTAAAATCAGAACATGGCGTTAAATTTTGACATGTTATAAACATTTATTTCAGAATGCTGCAATGATGCCATAACAAATAGTCAAAAAGTTGTGATGCTGCACAATATAACAGTATAGTGGTGCTTCTAAGTATGTGGACCCTTTAGAATATTATATCTTTTTGTATAAATCTGAACTGAAATATCATCAGATATTCACACCTGTTCTAAACTTAGTTAAACAGAACCAACACAAACAAACAAGACAAAAATATTATAAATTTTTCAGAGGAAAATGATCCCATATTACATATCTGTGAGTGGCAAAAGTATATGAGCCTCTAGGATTACCAGTTAATTTTGAGTGACATTTGCAGTTTGCTAAAGATTACATGGACAAGCCAGAAGGCGTTTGGAAAAACATTTTGTGGACAGATGAGACCATAATAGGACTTTTGGTTTAAATGAGATGTGTTATGTCTGGAGAAAGGAAACCACTGCATTCCAGCCTTATCTTTATCTCATCTGTGAAATGTGGTGGTGGTAAGATCATGGTTTAAGTCTGTTTTGCTGCATCTGGGCCAGGGTGGCTAGCCATCATTGATGGAACAATGAATTACACCAGGAAATTCTCAATATAAGCTCAATACAAATGCAGCAAGACAATTTCCCTAAGCAGGCAAGCTATTCTTATAAAGAATGGTTAAAGAAGCAAAGTTGAAGGCCTAATCTTAATCAAACAGAAATAGACGCAGTGAAAAGACCTGAAGCAAGCAGTTCATATGAGGAACCCCACCAACATCCCAGAGTTGAAGCTATTGTGTAGAGAGGAATGGGGTAAAATTTCCAAGCTGATGTGCAGGACTGATTTATGGACACCAGAAATGTTCAAATGTAGTTATTGATGCACATGGTGGTCAGACCAGATACTGAAACTGAAGGTTCACATACATGTGCCACTCACTGGTAAGTAATATTGGATCTTTTACCTAAAAAAGATAAATGTAAGATTCTAAGTGTTCACTCAGATACTGTGGCCAGGTCATGTAGAGCTTTATAAGTTACAAGACGAATATTGTAATCAATGCAGAGTCTAACAGGAAACCTGTACAGAACTGACTAACCCTAGAATTTCCTATTTCTAGTTAGTTTTCTAGTTTGTAGCACTATGGCTGCTGAATTCTGAACCAACTGGAGTTTGTTTCTAGATTTACATCAGGGCCGGACCTCACAGTCATGTTCCAATGTAGTGGAATTTCTCTCTGAAGAACAGTGACTACTGTAGCAGCATAAAGGGGACCTCCAGGGGATTCTGGCTGTATTTTTGTGTAATTATGGTTATCAAACATGTCACAAATGTACCAATACAATCTCTGAAAAGATGAATATTAAGAATGTGTTGTGTATACTATGAGTCTTGAGGAATATGCAATATACAGTTTACAGCATCCCACTTTATCTTATGGTGGGCTACTGCACCAATATTTGTTAAACCGGACAAATTGAGGTTACATTTAAAATACCTTTAACTTTTGCACGACTTTAGAGTTCTGTAGTAGTCAAGTCAAGTCAGATTTATTTATATAGCGCTTTTTACATTGGAGCATGTAAAAAGTCATTACCTGTATTAATGGCACCTGTTTGACCTCATTATCTGTATAAAAGACACCTGTCCACGGCCTCAAACAGTCAGACTCCAAATTCAAGACCAAAGAGCTGTCGAAAGACACCAGGAAGAAAATTGTAGACCTGCACCAGGCTGAGAAGAGTGAATCTACAATAGGAAAGCAGGTTGGTGTGAATAAATCAACTGTGGGAAGCAATTGTAAGAAAAATGGAAGAACATACAAGACCATTGATAATCTCCCTCATTCTGGGGGCCCCACGCAAGATATCATCCCTGGGTCAAAAATGAATCATGAGAACGGTGAGCAAAATCCCAGAACTACACGGAGGGGCCCTGATGAATGACCTGCAGAGAGCTGGGGACCAAAGTAACAAAGGCTACCATCAGTAACACACTACGCCGAGAGGGACTCAGATCCTGCAAGTGGCCAGGCGTGTCCCCCTGCTTAAGCCAGTACATGTCCAGGCCCGTCTGAGGTTTGCCAGAGAGCATATGGATGATCCAGAAGAGGATTGGGAGAATATCATGTGGTCAGATGAAACCAAAATAAAACTTTTTGGGAAAAACTCAACTCATCGTGTTTGAAGGAAGAAGCATGCTGAGTTGCATCCCAAGAACACCATACCTACTGTGAAGCATGTCTGTGGAAACATCATGCTTTGGGGCTGTTTTTCTGCAAAGGGGACAGGAAAACTGATCCGTGGTCAGGGAAGAATGAACGAGGCCATGTATCATGGGATTTTAAGCCAAAACCTTCTTCCATCATTGAAGATGGAACGTGGCTGGGTCTTCCAGCATGACAATGATCCCAAACACACCGCTCGGGTAACGAAGGAGTGGCTCCGTAAAAAGTATTTCAAGGTTCTGGAGTGGCCTAGCCAGTCTCCAGACCTCAACCCCATAAAAAATTTGTGGAGGGAGTTGAAAGTCCGTGTTGCCCCAAAACATGACTGCTCTAGAGGAGACCTGCATGCGAAAATACCAGCTACAGAGTGTGCAAACCTGGTGAAGACTTACAGGAAACATTTGACCTCTGTCATTGCCAACAAAGGTTATGTTACAAAGTATTGAGTTCCAAATGTATTGACCAAATACTTATTTTCCATCATAATTTACAATTAAATTCTTTAAAAATCCTACACTGTGATTTCCTGGATCTTTTTTTGTCATTTTGTCTCTCATAGTTGAAGTGTACCTATGATGAAAATTACAGACCTCTCTCATCTTTCTAAGTAGGAGAACTTGCACAATCAGTGGCTGACTAAATACTTTTTGCCCCACTGTGTGTGTGTGTGTGTGTATATATATATATATATATATATGAAGAATACAATAAAATACAAATTATAAAACTATAGCATAAATACTTTAAATACTTTCTCTTTTTCATTTTTATATTTACCTTAAACTTTAGATTTAGTAAACTATTATTATAAACCTATTAATTAGGTAACTTGATTTAATGTTTACGTGCATCATCTACCCTACCGAAGGAGTTTGGGTCCCTTTTTGAGTCTCTGTCCTCCCAAGGTTTCTTCCTTATCTATCTATCTATCTTAAGGGAGTTTTTCTTTTCCACTGTCACCCAGGCCTCCTCAATAACTGCTTTACACCTAGATATTTGTGAAGCTGCTTTGAGGCAATGCTCTGTTGAGAAAGGGCTATATAAATTAATTTGACTTTGACTTTATATCTTGTCCTTGACCATGTTTGGACTGAAATAGAACCACACAAAGAAGTATCAAAAGTATCCCGCTATGTGAACCTGTTTGCAAATGTAGCGTGACCTCGATTCTTTTTTAATTGAATCCTTTTGTTTATTTCATAGGTTTCCTAATTTGCTACATTTGTTGTCATCAATCAAGTCCTGATTTTGATTTCTGACCCTATCCTGTTTGCTTGTAATGCATTGTTATGACTTTTCCTGCACTAATAAAGTCTGACAGTATTTGGAGTCCATTTATGGATGTGCCATAACAGGTTCTGTGTCTGGCTCTCCTAGGTTATGTGAACATAAGTGCAGCGCTGTTCTTAAACAGAGAGAGAGTGGCAGAAATGATCAAAGTTATGAAAAGCTTTTTGTATTGCATTGCTTCAATATGTCAGTCATCCACGCTAAAATTTCCATTCAATCACAGCACTAATGTATGCACTGGCACAGCTCCTTCAGAAATCAAATTTACCTTTCACTTTAAAGCTCGTGTTTATAAGATATCAGTTGGTTATGAGCAGGTGGTGGAAAAAGCTTACATTTATTTGTGTACTGGGGGATTATGCAAGTCTTTTTTTAACAAGCCTTCTCTTTCAATTCCTGGCAGGGAAATCATTAGTTAATCATTTAAGCCTGGGTCAAGGTGAGGAAAGCCATGAATATGGGCAGTTGGATGACCCCCGACACACTTTCAAAATTTTAATTAAGTTACTTGCAGTGTAATATTCCCTCTCCTTATCCATTCACTTTCTTTTGATCCCCTGGAGGAATTTGAACAGCTTAAGACCTGGCATGTAAATCACGATGAGATGAAAAACTCCGGAGGCAAAATGCTATCTATCAACTCTTCATTAACTCTGTACCAAATAAACCATTGTGATGTAACGGTGTTAGCTGAAATGGAACTTTCATTCTGACAGTAGTCCTTTGCTACACTTCATAAAAACAACTCCTAATTCATCGTGTGATTTGAAGTCAAGGAAATTTTATCAAAAATAAGGCATCTATTACTCACTCATTTTTATCCAGTTCAGTGTCACAGGGGGTCTGGGTGTATCCTACAAGCCTTGGCACAAGGTGGAAACTATCCCTAAACAGGTTGCCAGTTCATCGCTAGGCATAGACACGGATGCCTATCCTTTGAGATGCCTATTGAGCTACTGCATGTCTTTGGAAAGTGGAAGGAAACACCCAGAAACAAACCCATGCACACATGGGGAGAACATGCAAACTCCACACAGGCAGGGACCAGAACAGGCCATGTCTCTGTAGCTGTTCACACCACTACCCACTGCGCTACCATGCTGCTGTGAAGCTTTTATTATATATTGCTATGTATCTCTCAACCATCTGAATTGGCACCATGTCTTTCGTGATGTCACTGGTGACAGTATTTCTTATGTCTTGCCATCAGTTGTTCTTCTTGTTGTAAGGCACGTTTTGCGAAATGATTTTGCTGAGTGTGTTTTTGTGCTGGTGCCATGGCTGGTTGAAGCATGTTGTGAACAGCTGACTCCTGAAGTTTGCCATATAGTTTGTCATATTCTGCACAGTGGTTTGTTTGGAGAAGATGAAATATTGTTAGTTACTTGTTGAGCTGTCTTTAATGACAACCAATTTCCAACATAGTTCGCAAATTGCAATCTTTTGAACAACATTTATCAAGATAAATTATTGCCATGCGAGTGGGGATGAGCAACATCCTGCAATTTAATCTAACAACATAGACTGCAAGGCAGTCATTATGTAGTCTAGTTTGTTCACGTATTATTAAGCCTTACACAGTACCTTATACCTCTAATAACTGAATTTGAACTGACCTTCAAATTCAAAAATGTTTGCTGAGGAATCACAAGCTTGATTTGACTCTATTATACTGATTCTAATAGCCTGTTTTTGTCAGAGTCACCTTTGAAAAAAACAATCACGCTTTAGAAAAGAAAAAAATCATTTGCTGACTTTCGAAGCTTCTTCAAAGTAACAAGGACCTTGTTAGAAATGTAGACGAGTGAAAAGTACAATATTTGTCTTTAAAATGTAGTGAAGTTATTCATAAATTTGCAAAAAATATAATACTCCAGTAAAGTACAGATACTCAAAAAGCATACTTAAGTACAGTACTCAAGTAGATGTACTTTGTTACCGTCGAACCCTGATTATTTCAGAGTATGCTTAACAAGGAATGTGCATTTAAGATTTCTTGCAATTCTGAAGTGATTTATTAAGTATTAGGTCAGAGATAACAGTCAGCATGAAAACAAATGAAAAGTGTACATACTCGACAAAAAATGAGTCACCTGTGACTGAAACGTATCTACCAGTACCTAACAATTCTGACAAGAACTTCTTGTAGACTGGAAATTTTGCCACTGCTGGTAGACCCGTATGACTGTAGGTTTCAATACACCTGCAAATTCAGCTACTTCCTTCACACTATGGCCTTTGGCACACCCAAATGCAATCAGTCCTTTTTGCCAATCATTAATATCTGTTTACAACCAACTTTCCACACATCAAACGAGACATTCACTGTGCTCTACCAACTCTTCTCAATGAATCCCTTCTCACACCCCGCAGGAATTTATAGCTGATCCTCCTCATGCAACGGCATCTGCAGGAACCTGAAGTTACTATCTCCTTAAACATGCAAGGTGATTATTTTTTGTTCAGAGAATAGATTTCAGCCTAGTGTATGGACTGTGCTCTTGCTGCATGAGCACTAGAACAGTCTCCACCTCTGGAACCAGCATGGTATCATACTATACAAAACTGACTGAAGAAGCAAATCTGAGACTGATGCCCTGATGGTGCAATAATTAGAAAACTATTATGAAACTTTTATTGAAACATTATGAGTCTGTATTACAAGTTAAAGTTTCCCTGTTTTCTACAGATTGGCCTAATTTATTTAGATCCACACCTTTTTTTTACATTTAATTTGAGCATTTTGTCCAGTCCTACTCCTGCAGGCTCAATATTAGAGCTCAATATTTGAGCTCAGTTCACACCTGCGCTTCTTTAGTGTCAACCTTTAGAGTCACTGCCTCCCCTAGCAATAAAAATAAGCATGGCTTTCTGAGCCTCTCTATGAAATCTGGTAATATCTTTGCCCTACTACTAAAATGTGTTTGTAGTTTGTTTAACACCAAATTCTGTTTTAATAAAACATTTTGATTTGACAATATGATGATTCACATACAGTACAGTGGTACCTCAGTTCTAGCTGTTAATTCATTCCAGAAGGCTTGCTGAGTACCGAGCAAATTTTTCCTATAAGGAATAACGTAAACTGAATGAATCTGTTCCAGACCCACAGATAATCCACACTGTATAAGGCATTTATACGCAATAATGGAGTCGTATTGTACAGGTGCTCCCTGCTTTAAGATTGGGGATATGTTCTGACAAATCCATCATAAGTTAAATGTAACATGACCTGAGGAATGTAATTAGTCTTTTTTCTATTCATCCTCTCTCTGTAAAGTGTCCTTGGGTTCGTGAAAGGTGCACACAAAACTTATTTAATAACAGTGTTGAACAATCTCATGTAGTAGTGGACTGAAAGTGAAAAATAAATGCAAAACACTTACTCTATTGGTGAACTCCGGGCACTAACATAGCTGCTAATGCTGCCTGCAGCCTGTGTTCTGGAGGATTCAGGCCCTGTTTTCTTTTCGTTGGCTTTCAATTGTAAACTTTTTAGGACCCATGGAGATTTATTACTAAGAATACAGTACTGTTTATATAGAAATAATGAAAAACACATTAAAATTGTGGATATCTTCTCTGATCAGGGCTACTGTGAATCTGAATCACTGAATCATTGTGTACTGAATCGTGAATCAAGTTTCAGCTAAAATGAGTGGTGTGGCTCGATTCATACAAGCTTAAGCAAGTGCGCCGAGTACTGAACAAACGACGAGAACCGAGACTTTTTTTTTTTTGTCAAAATGCGTCGAGAACCGAATTCGACAAATTCCAAGGTGATCAAGAACCGAACTGTTGTTTTTTTGCCCAATAGTCTGTTTCTCACCCACCATACTCAATGTACATAAAGCACCAAGTTATATTACCTATGTTAAGTGCAACATAATACGTCATAATTGTTTAGAATCTCAAGAAACTGTTTATAGAGACTTACTAGTTGCATTTGGGAAGAAATCCTGCTCTATTAACCATGATCAGACCTGGTAATCCATGCACTAATTTTACAGCGAGCACAAAAATCCTCTTGGACGTCACAATATAGTATTCAGCTGTGCCATTTTTACAGGGTCAGCCGTATGAAAAGACTGGTTCATGCAGTAACCTTGAGCAGGGTTTGTGTTGCAGCTGATGTGCCAGCTCTGCTACATTATCAGTCAATGCCAATATGTTGGCAAAACGTGCAGACCTCGATACCTAATAACCAGTCATTAAATCAGTCAAAATATGCATTGTGCAGGTCTGAAATGCAGATTGTTTATACAGTTCTTACAGAACAAACTGGTTATTATAAATTCTTGTCTGTTTTTCATACTGGCAATAAGTCCTTATCCTATCTGGCAAATCTATTATATTCCATGGCATGGCAAATTCTGGACATATTTTATAGGCAGTGGCCCTTTTCCTACTCTTGTTTTCTTTTCTTATGTTACTCGGTATGTGCGACTATAAGTAATGTAAATCATGGTACAAACAAGCTACTATATGGAGTTCATATGTCCTCTTTACCTCTTAGAGTTGAGTAGTTCTGTCTACTTTAAGGGTACAAGGGAAGCTACAAAGAGTGAGAAGATTGTTATAGTTATTGTTTTTTTGGTAGTTAGTTAGTTAGTTAGTTGGTTGGTTGAAGTGGTGTGCTATTATGCTGCATTTGTATTTATATTTATTTTACGAAACTTTTTGACTTTATTATTCCACAATATGGAAATCTGCTGTTTTATATAATTATATTATAATATTTAATATTTTTGTAAATATAATTATATATAAGAGGGAAGACGTGTTCCACGGGTGATTGTAGGTTAGTGGTGCTACTTTAATTAAACTTGGGTATTAGCTTGTAAATTGAGGAGAGCAATATATTATTATATTTTATTTTATTTATTATCTTTTATTTAAATACTTTCTCTTTATATATATATATATATATATATATATATATATATATATATATATATATATATATAAAGAGAAAGTATTTAAATAAAAGATAATAAATAAAATAAAATATAATAATATATTATATATATAAAGAGAATATATACGTGTATATATATATATATATATATAGATATAGATATAGATATAGATATAGATATCGTTTATGTGAAAACAATATAGTTAGTGTCATTTTGTTTATTAATTAGTTGGTTAGTAGATGGTCACTATGTGGCATTTTTCTTTTCTGCATTTTTTTACGTTCTGTTGTTTTCTTTTTGGAGCCTTTTGGCAGCTCACAAAGTTTTATTTATTCCACAATATGGAAATCAGCTGTTTTATTCACGCCCTTAATCGGTGGACCTCATCAGAAGAATTTTGAAAACATGCCATTACTTTATATTTTTTTATTTGTTACCTGAATACTACTGTCAAGCGACTGTCTGGGTTCAGCATAGCAAACACAGTATGAATAATGGATAGTTCATATCTCTCAGTAATTACACCAGCTGTGAATAATTACTTTCATGAACATAATTACTGAGCAAGCACTCTGCTTGTCTCACATGCAGAGTAACTGGGACCGGTGCCTAGAGTTGTGCTTTGTGTCAAAGTAGCTGGAATTGAGACAATGAGACAATGAGCTGCTCAGGAATTGATTCAACTGTTGACTTTCACTGCCATGTTTGTAGTTGGGGGTGGGGTGTGGGTGTTAGAGTGTAATTAAAGTAGGGAGAGAAATAAATTATGGAGGAAGGGATGGATGGTTAGGTTTGGTTTACTAAGTGTATATTAAATAAGGCTGAAATATGCATTATACATTATATACATTAGACCATAAATAACCAACCAACTACAATATGTAAGCTCTACATTCAACTGCTTGGTAACCCAAATATCTAATCAGCCAATCACATGACAGCAACTCAGTGCATTAAGGTGTGTATACAAGGTCAAGACAACCTGCTGATGTTCAAACCGAGTATCAGAATGAGGCAATTTAAGTGACTTTGAATGTGATGTGGTTGTTGGTGCTAGACGGGCTTGTATGGGTTTTTCAGAAACTGCTGATCTATTGGGATTTACACAAACAACAATCTCTAGGGTTTACAGAGAAGGGTCCAAAAAAGACTGAGTGGCAGTTCTCTGTGCAAAAATACCTTGTTGTTGCCAGAAGAGAATGACCAGACTGGTTCGGGCTGATAGAAAGGCAAAAGTAACTTAAATAACCACTCGTTACAATCAAGGTATGCAGCAGAGCATCTCTGAACTGCACAATGCATCGAATCTTAAAGCATATGGGCTACAACAGCAAAAGACCACACCAGGTGCAATCTTGTCAGCTATTGGTAGGTACAATTTACATGGACTCACCAAAATTGGACATCAGAAGACAGGAAAACATCTGGTCTGATGAGTCTAGATTTCTTCTACAACATTCAGATGGTAAGGTTAGAAATTGGTGTGAACAACATGAAAGCATGGATCCATCCTGCCTTGTATCAATGGTTCAGGCTGGTGGTGGTGTAATGGTGTTGGGGATATTTGTCTTGGTAGTTTGGACCCCATAATACCAACTGATCATTGTTTAAACTAGTATTCTTGCTGACCATATCCATCCTTTTATGAGCACAGTGTACCCATCAAATCATCTCAAACTGGTTTCTTGAACGATGAGTTCACTGTACTCAAATGGCCTCCACAGTCACCAGATCTCAATCCAATAGAGCTTTGGGATATGGTGGAACGTGAGATTCACATCATGGATGTGCAGCTGAGAAGTCTGCAGAAACTACATGATGCTGTTATGTCAATATGGGCCAAAATTTTTATGTCAATGTCAATATGGGCCAAAAAATTTGGCATGGAACCAGTGCAATGGGGAGTGTCTTGGACGTGGTGGGATGTACTACTGAAACAATGTTTAGTGATAGCAAATGTGGAAGGATTGTTTAAATAAACAATGTAGATGTATTTACATATACATATATGTATTTAGCGCTTAGTGGTTCACCCAGTGCTTCACTCAACAACGGAAAACCAGACCTTTCAAATGGTCGAATGCACCATAACTTAGCAGGCGTGTGGTGGAAAGAAAGTCTCTGACAGTGTGTTAGATAAGTACCAAACATGCTGCTGCAGCCACAGAAGTCTGTCTGCCATTAGCAATCGTCACGGTTATTCAGCCATACTGTGGGTGAATAAGTTTGGGTTGTAGCTACTGTTAGGCTGTTGAAAGGCAAGAGAGTCGGGATAAGAGTTAATTTAACCCAGCTTGGACCTAACAGTGTGAGGAGAGAGATGTATCATTGCCCCCAACGTGACTAAATTCGTACTCTTTTTACCTTCGTCATCTTCTTTTTTCTCCTTGGAAAATACCTATTTAAGTTCATTTAATTGGAGCTTTATAAGAGCGTCTGGTGAATTAAAATGTAATATAGCCTATTAGTGTCATTAACCAACCAAATGCATGCATGGATGTAGGAATTGGACTTTCCAAGCAAGTCAACAATGTGTTGAATTAGATTAGTTGGATTGATTTTTTTTTCTTTGCCATGGCAACAAAGACTTTGGCGAGCTGGACCTTGTGGGAGAAATGTTACCAGCAGAAACAATGATGTTTGTATGCATGGATGGGCGGATGGATGGATGGATGGGTGAATGTATGGATGAAATGCAACACTGACGCATTTCAATGTCTTTGCTACTACAATATCACATTAAACGTGGTGCTTGTTTACTGGTCAACTTTTCTTCATGTCCCAACCTCAGTAATGGTCACTTTAATAACTCCTCTCTTTAATAATAAATGAGGAGAATCAAGTAAACAGGGAGTTAAGGAGGAATCCCACAACCAAATCCATCCTAACAGTTAAGGGTCTCTGCTAAGGGTTTTAGCTGCTGAGTGCTCTAATGTGTTCCTCCCTGAGAAAAACAGATTTGTCATTCTTGGACAATGTGAGGAAAATGGCCAAATTGACCAATTATTCAGAAATAGAAAGTGCAGATTCTGCATAATGTTGGCTTCCAAAATGTGCAGAATAGACTTTGTTTGGTGAAGCATCCATACAGCTGCAATTTCTGGCATGCTTTTGTTGCTCTGGGCTGATTTAATATTTCATGTAATTTGAGGGTGCTGATTTCAGTTGTGAGGTTCAGCTGCAACCCTCACAATAACTGATAATTACCAAGACACCTGACATGCTAAACTGGTGTCCTAAGATGTTTTGATCCCATCAGCTCTAACAGTTTGAAACTGGTGAAAACTAGGAGACAGAGGAATGTATTGGACAGTGATACACAACATGACCTTATAAGATTTGCAAATGAAAAAGAAATGTGTGTGCTTTTCAGAATTCAGTGTTTTATTTTTGCAGGAGCAGTATTTTGGTATGGGGTGCCTATGAATTAATCTTGCTGCTACTGTAAAATATGTTAACCAATTTTAACAGTGATGTGCAGTAATGTGAAAATCCAACAGTCATGTAATAATCACTTCACAAGTTTTAGAGAAAACACCTGAGCTTGGTCACACTTTTTTTCATTTTTTTGTTAGAAAATGTCTGCCTGTTTCTGCTCCTGCTGCTACCACAAGCACTCAGATGGAAAAAATACCTCATCTGTAGCAGTCTTCTTAACGACTATAATGATTGTTAGGCTTAATACCTCCTGGAGCCAAACAGTTTCACTCCAGTAAGACTGTATAGATTTCTCATACCCATATTCGGTATGGTCTATAATACTAGAGGTTTGACTTTTGTAAACAAAGGACAAATTATTTAGACCTTGACATGTACACTAACTGCTCAATCAGGTGGTCAATCAACTAGGTATACTCATGATCAGAAATGGCTTCATTTTTTATTTGTATGGAAAATGCGAATAAAAAAACCCAGTGTTCCTTACATTTACACTGATATTTATTTCATTGCAGACCCAAGGTACTCCATGTTTAGTCTTGTCTTGACTTTAATTAATTGGTTAAAAAAACATCCCAGACCTGCAAAAAAAAGTTGGAATGGGGACAATTTAGCGGTAGCAATTAGGTTAAAAAACTAAATAATGATGCGATTCCAAACAGGTGATATCGACAAATGATTATAATCATGATTGGTATAAAAACAGTATCAACGAAAGGCCTTTCGGGAGCAAAGATGGGCAGAGGATCTCAAGTTTGTCAAAAGATACATGGGAAAATTATTGGAATGTTTGAAAACAAGGCTCCTCTAAGTAAGCTGTGGAATAGGAATGTGCCTATTAAAGTTTCAGTTGCATATTTCAACTTTTCTGATTTGGCTTGCTTTGAATTGTCTTGTTGAAAAAATGCATTTATTCAAAAAGATGTTGCTGAAGGCTGCATATGTTGCTGTAAAATCTTAGTGTACTTTTTTGCATTAATGCTGCCATCACAGACGTGTCAATGACCTTTGCCAAGGGCACTAATACAACCCCATACCATGACAGAGCCTGGCTTGTGGACTTGCTGCTAATATCAGTCTGCATGGTCCTTTTAGTCTTTGGTTCAAAGCACACAAACCATTTCACATAAAATCTGGAATATTAATTCGTCTGACCACAATACACATTTCCACTGTGTGATGGTCTACCCCAGATGCCTCAGAGAAGTCGATGCCACTTCTGGACATGGTTAACATAAGGCTTCTTCTATGCAAAGTAATGTTTTAAGTGCCATTTGTGAATGTAATGCTGTATTGTAGTGATTGACATAGGTTTGCCATAGTAATCCCTTGCCCATGAGGTTCTATCAGTAATTGATGTCAGTAAATGAAGGTTCTTGATGCAGTGCCATCTGAGGGATTAGAGATCACAGATGTTCAGTTTAGGCTTACACCCTTGCACTTTACAGACTGAAATTCCTCCCAGATTCCTTGAATTGCTTAATGATATGCACTGTAGAGAGAGAAATATGCAAATTCCTTACAGTCTGTCTTTGATAAACATTGCTTTTAAACATTTCAATAAATTTCTGCATATAGTTTTGACAAACTGGAGATCCTCTGCCCATCCCTGAATCATTATAATCCGGGGAGTGCCTGTATAGTTGTGGATACCCAAAAATGATATCCAAAATGATATCTTCTTGGCTGCTACAACAGCTTTTACACTTCTGAGAAGGCTTTGTGCTGGATTTTGGAACGTTGTTGTGATGTCGAACACCCATGTTGGACAATAAGTCTTGGTTCACTGTTGGCATTTCAATTTATCGCAAAGGAGTCAGATAGAGTTCAGGTCAAGTGTCTGTGCGAGCCACAAAGTAGATGAATTGACTTATTGTGGAGGTGGAAGAGAGAGTCACTGAGGTGTTCAGTACAGCTCATTCAACTGCCACTGTTTGTCCATTGACATTCCATGCCAGTACGCTTAATATTATGAGCCTGGAAGAAGTGAGTGTGGCTAAAATACCAGAGATCACTAATTACAACCCCAAATCAGAAAAATTGAGACGTATGGAAAATGCAAATAAAAATATATGCAGTGTTCCTTACATTTCCTTTGACGTTTATTCATTGAAGACAATATGAACCCAAGATATTTCAGGTTTTTTTCTGGTCAACTTCATTTCATTTGCTAATAAACATCTATTCCTGCATTTTAGGGTTGCAACACATTCCAAAAAAAGTTGGGAGAGGGACAATTTAGGGCTAGTAATGAGGTAAAAAACATAAATAAATAATAATAATGATGTGATTTCAAACAGGTGATGTCAACAGGTGATTACAATCATGATTTGGTACAAAAGCAGTATCTACAAAAGGCTAAGTGTTTGAGGAGTAAAGATGATCAGAGGATTCTCTCCCCATCTTTACTTCTCAAAGACTCAACCTATGGTGGATACTGTTTTTTTTTTTTTACCAAATCATGATTATAATCACCTGTTGACTATTTGAAACCACATCATTATTTCATGTTTGTATCTCATTACTAGCCCTAAATTCTGGAATGAAATAAAAGTCAAAGGAAATGAACACTGCATATATTTTTTACTTGCATGTTCCATACCTTTTTCTGTTTTGGGGTCGTAGAATGGCAGGGGTTCACACACTTTTGGTCATACAGTGTAGCGGCAAACCAGTAAAACTACATTGTGAGTGCTTATATTTGACAATGGTGGCAGTGACCTATTATTTGGGGGAAGAAATGTCTATCTTATGCAAGTACTGTTTGTTTTAATAATTCAGTATTCCGATTTCAGCGATGTCCCATTAATGTCAGATTTAGTTTGAAATCCATCTTTAACATTCAGTCCCATTCGTCAGCTCGCCAGATGCCACAGGATCGTTCATTTCAATGAACCAGTTGTGCAGACCGCAAATCGATACGTAGCTGAAACATGACTGACGTGAAGCGTTCCACTCAGAATGGCATCCACAATCAGCCCAAAAACCAGGGCTTGTTGGTGTCTGCCAGATGTTTTTAAGAATAAACTGTTAATGTCAAGGTACACTGGGACAATTACTGTATTTACTTAGTGCAAGGGAATGAGTCATTTGATATAATTAATAACTTATACAAATACTGTATTCATCCCTGCACTACAAATGGGCCAGAGAAAGTTAAGAAAGAATTTTGAGGACAATTTGCAGTGTCATCTAAATTGCATTTACAGCTCTGTGAGTCCGAACTAATCCAAAAGTGCTTTAGACTTCACGCAACAGCTCACTCTCTCCAAAACTCATTTTAAAACAAAGCGGATGTAAACAGACAATGTGAAGGTCATACACTTTAGCCTTTATATATTTGCACAGATAGAAACCAAACAAGCTTAGGGGTGAACCAACTGATTTAGAGGGATCGCAAATGCGAGTTCCTCACAAAGCCACAGGCAGAGCAACACCTGCAAATTGCAAATCAAGCAATGGTTACATAAGCATGATCCGCTGCCAAAGCAATTCCGTCAAATGTGAGAAGGTGCTGGTTGTTATGACAAGCAACTTTTCTCAGGGATCCGTATTATTTGATCACCGTAAGAGCATTAATCATTATCTCTATTCTGTGGCGTAGATCAATTCTTGTAGAGTTAATTAGTTCATGAATAATCAGAAAAAGGGAACTAAATATGCAGCGGATCTGTAGGACTCAAGTGGAAAACCCAGAGTGTAGACTGCAGTGAAGGAACGAGTTATGCTGTTCCTCTGTGTTACTGGGGGGACCAAAAAGGAACCCAGTGTATCAACAAACTTGGACCCGCTGTGCCCCAAAATACGATACTATAATACCAGATCCATTTCTGTGACTAGTCAAATGATAAAGGAAGGCTGAATTTCACTGAAACATTTTCTAGATAGATCGGATGTGAACAGACTACACCCATTCTATATTTATAATTAAACAAGTTTGATTGTTTCTAAAGTAAAATATGCATGGATTAGTTTGTTGCATTGTGATATCCATGCTTTTAGGGCTGGGTATTGCTTCGATTCTGATTCACAAAGTCCCGATTCGATCTGATTTCTGATTCGATTCAACATCGATTCAGTTAGGGATATTTCAGTTACAATACCAGGTTTTGAAGACATCGAATTTTTTGAAGACATCTAATTTTGTAATTGTACAAAGAACACAACCTACCATTATTAAAATGATTAGTGTTTACATGAAGAATTAACCCCTCTGTGTTTGGAATGGCCACTTCACTCAAATGTTTAGGTCTGGGTAAAACATAACATGGTTCCAGAACATTAATAATGCTGCACAAGCCATCATTTTCAATAATGCTATACTGATTAATATCTGTCATATAAAAGTTACCAGAGCCTCAGTTCTTTGACACAGGGAGAACTTGACAGTAATTTCATGCGCAATTTCAAAATACCTTCTCTAGTGGAGGTTGTTGAAATGATGGATGGAGAGCGAAACAAAAGTGCAGAGCCATGACGCCTAAGGGAGAATGGGAAGAGGAGAAAGAAAGGTAGATTAACTATAGTTAAATTTAGATAGATTTTACACTTTACACATTATCAATGTAACTTTATCGGCATGTGCACGCTGGCACTTCATGTCTCTGGGCAATGTTCAGTTCACATTTTGGCGGTACTACATTAAATTAAAGCCATAACTGAGACCACAGAAATACTTAACCAATGCAGGCTAGATCTCGGTGCACTAAAAAACAATGGGGTTAAAGATTTACGCATACACAGGGAAAATATGCTAATTTGAAAGATTTTAAGATCTCGGGTATATATGAATCAATACTGGGTCATTCAAATGAAGATCTTTTAAATAATCTTTTAATAAAAATCTTTTTTAGACCCACCCCTGCATGCTTCTGTTGGAAAAAGCCACAGAGCTTTGGAAGTCTGCATGTAAAAAAAGAGGACCAATGTCACTGGGCAACACTTACATTGACATTTACAGCATTTAGCAGACGCCCTTCTCCAGAGCGACTTCCAATTAATACAACCTTACAATCCAAGCACTTGTGGGTTAAGGGCCTTGCTCAAGGACCCAACAGTGGCAGCTTGGCAGAGGTGGGATTTGAACCCTGGACCTTCTGGTCTAGAATCCAGTACCTTAACCACTAGGCTACTACAGTCAGGAAGAGCCTCCAAAAAACTTGACACACTGAAGTAGATGACAGTTTGGTACTGGCAACAAAATGTTAACTCTTTTGTCTCACAAACCAAAATAGGTGGACCTTATAGTATGTCTTACACTGAATTCTCATCTGTTTTTCTCTGTGGCACAATTTTTAATCGACAAATCAATTACATTTTACTATAAGTAAATATTTCTTATTAAAAAATAAAGCTAAAATGTACCGTTGAATCCAAATTGTCATCTACTTCAGTGTGTCAAGTTTTTTGGAGGCTCTTCCTGACTGACGTACTGGCCAGAAAAGCAGATGATAATTTAGGATATTTGACAGTTTGTTTGGATTTTAATGTTAATCCATTTATATTTGTCAGACATCAGTAGCAATCTGAACCATGATCTGGCAAAAGTCATATGGTGTGAACATTTTGCCCATGCTGTGCTGACACGTGACACAAAAAATATGGTGGACCCAACATTTATCCTGGCCACCCACTTTACAACCAATGTAATTCTCATAACACTTTATGAGGGGTGTGAAAGAACATTCTGTATTTCAGTGTCACCACAGATATAGCAGAAATATTTTTTAACTATTTACCCAGTTTTTGGCAGTATAATGGTATAATCAGCAAAACACTTAAATACAGAACAGCACAACTTTTCAACAGAGTGATAAAGATACTCCACCGGACAAGTCCGAGTCGTGTTTCCACAGGCCCCTGGTGACTCATGTATCTAGGTTTTTGCTTCAATAAGAGCTACTGAACTTTACAACCAATGAAAATAGTTGATTGTTAAACTTATGTTTTAAAATCCTGTAAAGTACTGGTATATATACTGAACTACAAAAAATGATATACAAATACTATGGAACAAAAAGTCAGGGTGAATAATCAATCAAAATTCATAATAAACAAATATTGTTTTGTGTGGGGAAAAATATTTGTTAAACCAGTGTGGCCATTCAAAACCACTCCCAAAAAAAACAAATGATCAATTAAATGGACTAACGATATTAAATACTGCAGACGCTTATACAGTCCTAATAGCATGGTTCAAAATGGTCACATATTTTTATACACATAGCGAGAATACTTTTTCATGGAAACCCAAAGCACTTGACAAACCTGGATGGGGAAAAAGTATATCTGCAGTTTAGTGCTGTCAAACAGGTAAAATATTGAAGGGCTGCGTAGCCCTCCAAAGAAATGCCACCCCACACCATTACTGACCCACTGCCAAACCGGTCATGCTGAAGGATGTTGCAGGCAGCAGATCACTCCCCACGGCATCTCCAGACTCTGTCACGTCTGTCACATGTGCTCAGTGTTCTTTTTGTTCTCTGGCAAATGCTAAGCGTCCTACACGGTGTTGGGCTGTGAGCACAACCCTCATCTGTGGATGTCGGGCCCTCATACCATCCTCATGGAGTCGGTTTCTACCCATTTGTGCAGACACATGCACATTTGTGGCCTGCTGGAGGTCATTTTGCAGGGCTCTGGCAGTGCTCCTCATGTTCCTCCTTGCACAAAGGCAGAGGTAGCGGTCCTGCTGCTGGGTTGTTGCCCTCCTACGGCCTCCTCCACGTCTCCTGGTGTACTGGCCTGTCTCCTGGTAGCGCCTCCAGCCTCTGGACATTACGCTGACAGACTCAGCAAACCTTCTTGCCACAGCTCGCATTGATGTGCCATCATGGATGAGCTGAACTACCTGAGCCACTTGTGTGGGTTGTAGAGTCCGTCTCATGCTTCCACAAGTGTGAAAGCACCACCAACATTCAAAAATGACCAAAACATCATCCAGAAAGCATAGGTACTGAGAAGTGGTCTGTGGTCCCCACCTGCAGAACCACTCCTTTATTGAGTGTGTCTTGCTAATTGCCAATAATTTCCACCTGTTGTCTATTCCATTTGCACAACAGCATGTGAAATTGATTGTCAATCAGTGTTGCTTCCTAAGTGGACAGTTTGATTTCACAGAGGTTTGATTTACTTGGAGTTATATTGTGTTCCCTTTTTTTTGAGCAGTGTACTACACAGCCATACAGGGGCGGCAGATCGGCTCGGTGTGTATCACCATTGCTTCACAGCAAGAAGGTCCAGGGTTCGATCCACAGGTGGGTCCTCTGGGTCCTTTCTGTGTGGAGTCTGCATGGCCTCCCATTGTCTGTGTGGGTTTACTTCCGAGTGCTCCGGTTTCCTCCCACAGTCAATAGACATGCATTAAGTTAACTGATTATGCTAAATTGGCCCCAATCTGAGTGTATATGACTAGCTTTGAAGTAACCTTGTGTATCGAAATAACCTTGTGTCTGTCATTAAAATGGCCACTGACGCTGATGCCGACGTTAAGTAAACGAAATAAAGAAACTGCACAGCCATACAACAATATACACTGATCAGCCAAAACATTAATGGTGTTTAAACATTAACCTCAAGTTGAAAGCCTCCTTTCAATTGTACAGTTGTCCCCAATAAACTTTTCCTCTAAAATTTTAATCGCTTACATATATCATCATGAAATTCATAAATATGAAGTTTCATTAGATTCCAGTGAACAGTCGACTCTTGTAGCCAATGTGTTGGAGGGAGCAATGCTCAGGAATAAAAACCTAAGATACTTTAACTAGATGACTACCTACTTACAGCCCAAGGTTAGTTGCTGTGTGAGAACAACGAATCCTATTCCAACTGGTCTGGACAGAAGAGCTACTGTGATATAAGACACTGAACTGTTTAATGCTGGTTACCAGAGGAATGTATCACTCGGACTGCTCACATGCTAACTCACCGTTCACCTGGGGAAGTGATGCCAAGACGCACTTTGGAAGAAAACAAGCTGGTGGATGAAGTGTGATGCTTTGGATGATGTCCTGCTGGGAAAACACAGCACAGCCACATTACCAGCCCTAATAATGTATTTTTACCTGTCATTGCTTGGATGTGAGCTCTGAATAACGGCCCAAGCTACTCAGCCCACTCATTCAACACACAAGCAGCAAGTCAGTAACTCGCTGCATCCCCACAGATACATAGCATCCTCTCATGTCTGGCAAACCACCTCCAGTGTATGTTTTCTCAGAAATGTATATTCTTTTTGAAGCTGGTCATTAAATGTACTTGTTCGTTTAGCCCACTCAGGAGCACATCAGCTATAGTGAGTGAGGGCATTAAGTGATGTCGGTGAAGGGCGGCTGATAATTGGTTGGCCATTTTATGGTTAGAAGTGTACAGTAACTTAAATAATTGTGAAATAATTGGTGTGTTCCTTTTGAATAAATGCAAGTGTTTTGGCCGATGATTCTCTACTAATGTTCATTACAGTACGTGTCTCCTTTTCTTTGACATACAGGACAAATGTATCTACAGCACCCTCCATAATTATTGGCACCCCTAGTTAAAATGTGTTAAAATCCTCAAAATAAATACAATTTTTATTGCAGAAGCATAATCTCACTCTGAAAACTTTTGGAAAAAAGCAACCTTCAACTCAAGAGAATAAAAACAAAACAAAGAAAAAATCCTGACTAAGAAATAATTATTTCCCATAAAATGACCTGTTCCACAATTATTGGCACCCTTAACAATTTCTTGGAAATAAATGTATTTGAACCATTTATGTCATTTCTACTGTAGTTTATAAAGTGGATCAAAGCATCTAGGAACCTTTAATCACTTCCTGTTTCACTGGGGTATAAATATGGCATTACACAGAGGCCTATTTCACTTACTCACTCTTAAACATGGGAAAGACAAGAGAACACACTATTCAAGTAAGGCAGATGTGTGTCGACCTTCATAAATCAGACAATGGCTATAAGAAAATAGCCACTTACCTGCAGATGCATTTACAGTCAGAGCAATCATCAAAAAGTTCAAAACATCTGGTACTGTGACAAACAAGTCTGGAAGAGGACGCAAGTGTATCTGGCCACCACGGACAGTGAGAAGGGTGGTAAGAGAAGTAAAAAGTTCTCCAAAGCTCACTGTAAGAGAATTGAATCAAATGGTAGCATCTTGGGGCTACGAGGTCTCCCAAACAACCATCAGGTGCTATCTACATGCCAACAAGCTGTATGGGAGGCATGCATGGAGAAAGCCTTTTCTAAGTTATATTCATAAGCGTAAAAGGGTGGAGTTTGCCAAGCAGTACTGGGATATTAACTGGTACCGTGTGCTTTGGTCAGATGAGACCAAGATAGAGCTTTTTGACAACAAACACTCTAAGTGGGTCTGGCGTAACACCATGGATGAGTACGCAGAAAAACACCTCATGGCCATTGTTAAGTATGGGGGAGGATCGGTGATGCTGTGGGCCTGTTTCTGCTCCAAAGGACCTGGGAACCTTGTAAGGATACATGGGATCACGAACTCTTTGAAATGTCAAGACATTTTGAATCTGGTGGCCTCTGCCCGAAAGCTGAAGATGGGTCGTCACTGGGTCTTTCAGCAAGATAGTGACCCTAAACATGTGGCCAAATCTACTTAAAAATGGTTCCCAAGGCACAAAATCAAGCTCTTCTCATGGCCATCTCAGTCCCCAGACCTCAACCCAATAGAAAACCTTTGGGATGAGCTGAAGAGGAGAGTGCATAGGAGAAGACCCAGGACTCTGGACGATTTAGAGAGGTTGTGCAAAGAGGAATGGTCGAAGATCCCTCTTTCTGTATTCTCATATCTTGTGAAGAGAATTTATTAGAAGCCAAAGAACACTTCTTAACCAGGGGTGCCAATAATTATGGAGGGCATTGTATTTTTTTAATAAGTTGGGACACCGGGACATGGACTGAAATACAAGATTGATGAATGATGGTTCTTGATGCAATGGCGTCTGAGGGATCGGAGATCAGAGATCTTCAGTTTAGGCTTGCTCGCTTGGCTTTCACCCACTGAAATTCCTCCAAATTCCTTGAATCATTTAATGATAGTATGCATTGTAGAGGATGAAATATGCAAATCCTTTATATCCTTTGCTTGAGGAACATTGTTTTTAAACATTTCAGTTGTCCCGACAGAATGTAGAATGTACAGAATTGTGACTAGGGAAATATAGTAATATAATTAAAAATATATAATTTTTCAGACACAGCCTATTAAGTATGGGAGCCTGAATTAGCCAAGCAGTGGAAATGTGACTAACAGTAATAAAAGATTGTCTTCACAGGCCTAATGTACTTTCTATATGAAGTATTCAAAAAGTATTCTCCAAACATGATTAAGCAACTAATCTGAATACTTTCATTTCAAGCTGCATCTTGACTGATTAAAATTACTTTTTGTTTTCCTGAATATACAGTGTATGTATGTATTGTCATTAACCAAAAAAAATAGCGCACTCAGATAGGAATGTCAGATTGCTGCAAAACTCAGCATGCAGTTATATCTCGGGCTTATAATTAAATGATTACAGGTCTCTTTTATTTGGACACTAGGTCTTGCCACAAAAGTGTGTAAAGGTGCTTCCTCACCTTCCCTATAATCTCGCATGGTGAGAAATCGCAGACTGCTAGAAATGCCCCTATGACACACTCGAAGATATTTTGCCCAGTTGACAGACTTTAATGTGGACGCATCATTGGACTGGGAGAAGCAGGATGGTCTTTTCGAAGAATTGCCCACCATCTAGGCCATTCTGACTTAGCTGTTAGGGGGTGTTGAGAGCAGTGCTTCTGTGAGGCCAAGCACACACAGGCTCTGGACGGCCCAGACAGACCAGCAGTAGAGAGGATCATTTGATCCGCTGACAAGCACGAGCAGCTCCAACAGCCAGACACAGGTGGCACCTTCACTACACACTCCTGTCTGCCCGGACCATTTCCAGGTGCTTAGCAGAAGGAAATTTGTTGTCACAGCGCCCATTACGTGTCCTGCTATTGACATCCAGCCAATATTGCCTTCGTTTGCAGTTGTATCGTGAAAAAGAAACCTGGACTGCTACAGACTGGAACCGTATTGTCTTTAGCAATGAATCCAGGTTCCGTTTGGGATCTGACAACAATCGGGTTCGAGTATGGAGGCCTCATGGTGAGCACTTTAAATCCTGCCTTTCTTGTGGAGCAACATACTGCTCCAGTTGCTGGTATGATGGATGAGGATCTACAGGCCCAGATGCAACATCTGTCGGCAAATGTGCCACAGGATACTATACGGAACGTGTGTGACTGCAATACCCAACCACATCTCATAATATTTCTTTACATTAATATATTTAGAAGGTCCCTCAAAGAGCTAGAGCTGGCCCTTTTGCACATACCACATATGGACGTATGTGTGGATAGTGTAAACAGTATCTTTTAATGGCATCTTAACAACACTTACATTCTTTTCTTTTGAAGTCAGTTCTTTGTCAGCCAGTTTTTAGCAGGACATATATTTCAATCCAATGAAGCATCTTGCTAAGGTGATACATACTATAATCCAATTTACACCTAATCTGGAGCCTATAGACAGAATCTTGTGAGGTCTTTGGGTTATGAAACTGATAACACTTCATTGCTCAGCATGTCTAGACCAGAACTAGAAAGTGTCCCTAGATTGCTGTTAGATTTATGGTAGAAGAGGCATCAATTATATAAAAAATGAAAATCATTCATTAACAGCTAACAACAGAAGATTTTCTTAACAACAGTAGATTTCAACTACAGAGAATGCTCAGTAGTTTTATAAATATTATCATTTGCCATGTTTTGTGATGTTCACCCATTGGTGCCTTTTTCTAGCCGCCTGCCACCAATCATGCACCAGAATTGTTTACAATGGAGGACAGCAAACAGCAGACTGAAATACTATACATTGAGTACGAATGCAGTTCTGAAATGCTCTAAATATACAGGACTCTGGCAGTGAGCTTCTCTCGGGATCAGTGTGTCCAAACCTACTGCTGAAAATCTACCATCCTGTACAGAATACCAGCCTTAACCCTTATGTTCTGTTCACTACTCAATAAATGGTGTTTCACTGAACACATTTCTTACATTTTATATATAATACAGTCAAACGTTTTTCTGAATGTACCTTGTTCCTGAAATTGGTTCAGACAGTGACTATATTACTGTGAAAAAGTCTTAGGCCACCAATACATTTGTTGTTTTATCAGTGGTTTAATGAGCAGATACAACACACTGTCAATGACTGTCGATGATTTGTCACTCCATAACACTCTTTTCCACTGATCTTCATTCTAGTTGTGTGTGAGCTTTAGCATATCTTAGCCTTTTCACCCTGTTCCCTTACAGAAAAAGTGGTTTCTTGGCTGCATCCAAAAAGACCATCCCTGTTCAAGCTTCTTTGGACTGTAGAAGGGTCAACTTGGCATTTCAGTGAAGCTATCACATGCTGCTGTTGCCCAAGTGTAAGGGGAGGTTACCGTACATGAAATACTTGCCACTATAGCTTATAGAAGCTGTTATTCCTGATTTTAATTCCAATAAAGAGACTGAGAAATAATTATATATGATCATTATACCATTGCTAAAACAATGGTACAGTGGTACCTCAGTTCTCGTTGTTAATTCGTTCCAGAAACCTTGTCGAATGCTGAAAACTACGAGTAACAAGCAAATTGTTCTCATAAGGAATAATGTAAATTGAATGAATCCATTCCAGACCCCCAGATAATCCACACTGTATAAGGCATTATGCATTAATGGAGTTGTATTGTACAGGTGCTACCAATGAGTTTAATATATCTATACTCTGTCATATCGGAGCTGACCTTATTGTTTAAAACACTTACATTAGCCTACAGTTGGCCAAAATCATTAACACAAAGCTTATTTTATAATAAAGTCCTGAAAATCTCACGTAATGTAGTGACTAATGGATTGAAAGTGAAAAGCAGAAGCAAAACACTTACTCTATTGGTAAACTCAGGGCTGCTAATGCTAGCTGCCTGAAAGTGATCCGGAGGAATCAATCCTGGATTCCTTTCAGTTGGTTGTAATCATTAACCATTTTATGACCTATGGGGACTTATTTGCACTACAAATACAGTACTGTAGATGTAAAAATAAAGAAAAACATGATAAACATAGCGGAGACAACAGAGACAAATTTTTCTAATGTGTCGAGAACTGAATTTGACGAGTTCCGAGGTATTTCTGTCTATCTAATCTCAAGATGGCCTAAGACTTTTGCATAGTACTGTACATTGAAAACTCTAAAATCCACACTTTCAATCATGTCAGCATTATACAGCGGTGCCAGGGCATTTGCATGTTGGTGCTTCTGCATTTTATCTGTCTATTGGATGCAGCTTTGCCTTTTTAAAGTCAGCAAGGTCTCCTTCATCCATACCACCGTGTTCACGCATAAGTGTCAACGTATTTAAAAAATAAACTGAAAGTGGAGGGTGGAGGTAGAGACATTCAGAACACCATCTACTCCTGCTATTTCTCTTAGCACCACTTGTTATAGCTAGAGGTTTGGACAGCAAGTTCAAAGTAATAAATTACTCTTTATAACAGGAATTTGGACAATGGAAATTCAGAAGTATTTAAAATACAGGCAATCCAAACCCCTTCACATGCTTGAAAAGCCTACACATGGCATGACGTGTGCATAGGAAAGATGGGGATGGCAACAAAATCATCTTTTTGTTTTATTAGGGAATACATTTATACAGTGTCGTGACCCTCACTAGGAGAAGTGGATGGAAACTGAGATACATTATATAGACAAAAGTTTGTGGACACCCCTGCTATTCCAGCAACACTCACTTATTCAACACTAACACATTCATAATATACGGCATACATTTCTGGATTCTCCATAGACAAACAGTTGCTTTAGACTTGGTTGTACTGGTTTCTAGGTTCTGCTTCCAACAAATAAGTTCAACCTTCTGCCCTGCTGTCCTTAAACAAAACTCATAGAGAAATGGTTTTGATTGAGAACTTGGCTGACTCACACAGAACTTTGACCTCAACTCCATCAGACACCTTGAAAATGAACTGGAATACCCAAAGTGAGCCAGGGCTTATTGTCTAACATCTGAAGAAAACTTCACAGTCATGTTCCAAAATTTGTGGAAAGCCCTTTTAGAAGAACAAATGCTGTGGTAGAAGCACATGTGGGGGCAAACTCCATACTAATACCCAGGTTTTGTATCTAATTTTTGGGTGTCCACAAACTTATACTATCTGGTTAAAATGACCTGACTATAATTTCTGTAAAATGGTAATGATTTTTCACCCTCCAAACTATCTTCCAAGTTAACCAAACAGAACATAAGGGTTAACCCAACTTTGTCATATACAAATGAGGCATGTACGATTAGGACTGAACACTATACAGTAGAACGTCTGCAAAATTAGGGTTAGCAAGCCCTGCTTTCTCATACTGTAGAGCTTAGGGTTAGGTTAGAATTATACTATAAAGTGCTCTATTGCAATATGTTTTTTTCCTCAATGTGATTTTATAATTGAAATTTAAGAGATATTTAAGATATTCTTTTGATGTACTAACACTGTAAAGGACACCTCGTGCCCTACAGCCATATCATACAATATCAAACATTTAATGTATGACCACTTATAAACAACAATACAGACATCAGAAAATTGACTGATATATGAAGCATGGTACAAAAATCCACAGCTCTGAAAGTGAACACGCTTAGTTTTATATATATATATTTATATATGAAGGCGGCAATGATTCGCAACGGGTTCTGATACGTGACTTTGCATTGTGAAAAGGAGAACACACATTTCCTCGATACCTAGTTGCCACAATAAAAGGCTCTTTTCACCTTTGGGCGAACAGTTTATGAGCTTCTGGAAGGAGGCCTCCTGTTTGTGCACTTCCAGTTAATGCTGACTGATTAGTTAGATGATGACAATACACTGCTGGCTTGTGAAGTAGGTGGCAGTAATGTCCTCTTCTTCACAACGGGAACACGAGGAATCCAGAGAAGGTGGAATACTGCCATCCTCCTACCAGATTTCCCTTCTCCAGTTTTAGGTATACCTTGTCTTCCTTGTCCAGGTAAAGGAGAACGCCGTTGGTGGCGGCCTCCCGTGTCACATCTTTGTCCCCTGCAAATGCAGAGATGACGGGCTTTCCATTTAGCATCAAGTTCACCTGAAAGACAGTGAGGACCATGAAGTCCATATGAATTAATGCAATATAACCAAAAGCAGGGTTAACAAGTACAGCTGGTCAGTATTAAGAACACAATCCTACAAGGTCTAGTGTTGTACTAAAAATGAGCCAGTTTCTTAAAGTAGAAGCAGAATGCTCTTTATTTCTCTAATATGCTCTTTATTCATTCTCAGAAGTTACCTTCACCCACACATAAACAACACTGAAATGATATTTTTATTGATGTGCTCACCTGTATGGTTTGGCTCTGGTAGACTTTAATAACGTGAAAGTTAAAGCTGTAGATGCCTTTGCGTGGAGACAGAAATACCGAGTCCAATGTGAAATAGTTTCCTATGTTGACAAGAACCTGCAAGGTGGAAAAAATTTATTTCAGAGGCATCAAAGCATGAAATTAAGTACAAAACAGAGATATTGAAGAACTACTTTGAAGAAATATCTCTGCAACACAGTATCATTCAAGTATTTACTCTGTCATGCTGCTTCCACATTCAAATATTGAAAATGTTGGCATCTGACTGGGATTGATGATGAAATTTAAATATGCATAGGTGAATGTTGAATGTCTGACTTGGCCAGAAGGCACCACTGGGACTGGAACCCGAATCACCTAGGGAGTGGGCTTCCAAACTGCTGCTGCTCCACCCTAGCTATGTGTATTTACCATTATCTACATTATAATACACATATTGCT
This sequence comes from Ancistrus triradiatus, assembly GCA_025084515.1. NCBI lineage: Eukaryota > Metazoa > Chordata > Actinopteri > Siluriformes > Loricariidae > Ancistrus > Ancistrus triradiatus. The sequence goes on along the minus strand of JAJAGP010000217.1, from coordinate 387,892 downwards.
TCCTCCTATAGCTGTACTGCATCCATTTCTGGTAAATGTCTTGTACTGCTGTGTCTTGTGTCACTGCTGGTTCTCATGCTTGGATTGGAATCTAATTTGTTACTATGGATGAAATAATGGCTTCGCGATTGAATTTTTTGAGGGATGCACAGTGGCGCAGTGGTTGCACTGTGGCTCACAGCTCTGAGATCCCGATCCCGACCTCAGACTCTGCCTGTGTGGAGTTTGCATGTCCTCCCCGTATACGTGTGGGTTTACTCTGGGTACTCCGGTTTCCTCCCACATTCCAAAGACGTGTTATGTTAATTGGTGTTTCCAACGTGCCTTTAGTGTGTGACTGTGTGTATGAGCGTGTGAGTGTATGTACCCTATGATGGATGTTGGTGCCCTGTCTAGGGTTGTTCCTGCCTTGCACCCTGTGCTGTCGGCTAGGCACCGGCTCTCCTGTGAGCCTGACTAATAATAAGAAAGTAATAAGAAATTGAATGAATGAATGAATATTGTTTCCTCCTAAAAGCCTTGTACTGCTCTATCTTGTGTCACTGCTGGTTCTTATGCTTAGATTGGAATCTAATTTGTTACTCTGGATGAAATTCATGTGAAAACGTAATTGTAAATGATAATGACTTTGCAACTGGATTTGTATAATATGTCCTTGGCATCTTGGAAATGTGGTGCACCTTTTGTACGAAATTTTGCATTCTTCTGACTTAATTGTTTCTCATGTGCTTTGCGATTTCAACTCACTCTTTTTATTGTGCCACTTATAGGCTGCAAAGACACTAAAACTGCCAGACAATAGAAAGTTAAATAGAAGGCTTAAAGTCATTTTCTTATTGAAAGTCTCCTATTGCTTTTTTTGTTTATTGTACATATCAGTTTGTTTAATATATCATTCTATATTGAGATACACATCAGACTATATGAAATTACTGACAGCAGGTTGGGATGTAATATTTTGAGTAAATATAGTTTTTACATTTAAAATCCATATTTAGAGTGGTGCTAGAAAGTTTGTGAACTCTTTAGAATTTTCTATATTTCTGCATAAATATGACCTAAAACATCATCAGATTTTCACACAAGTCCTAAAAGTAGGACAAGAGAACCCAGTTAAACAAATGAGACAAAATATTATTATACTTGGTCATTTATTTATTGAGAAAAAAATTACCCAATATTACATATTAGTGAGTGGCTACTAAAGTATGTGGACCCTTTGCTTTCAATATCTGGTGTGACACCCCCCCCCCCCCCCGTGCAACAATAACTGCAACTAAACGTTTCCTGTAACTGTTGATCAGTCCTGCACACCGGCTTGGAAGAATTTTAGCCCATTCCTCCGTACAGAACAGCTTCAGCTCTGGGATGTTGGTGGGTTTCCTCACATTAACTGACATTTTCCTTTAGAATTCTGTGATATAATTCAGAATTCATTGTTCCATCAATGACGGCAAGCCGTCCTGGCCCAGATGCAGCAAAACAGGCCCAAACCATGATACTACCACCACCATGTTTCACAGATGGGATAAGGTTCTTATGCTGCAATGCAGGGTGTTCCTTTCTGCAAACATAACGCTTTTCTTTTAAACCAAAAAGTTCTATCTTGGTTTCATCCGTCCACAATACATTCTTCCAATAGCCTTCTGGCTTGTCCATGTGATCTTTAGCAAACTGCAGATGAGCAGCAATGTTCTTTTTGGAGAGCAGTGGCTTTCTCCTTGCAACCCTGCCAAGCACACCATTGTTGTTCAGTGTTCTGCTGATGGTGGACTCATGAACATTAACATTAGCCAATGTGAGAGAGGCCTGCAGTTACTTAGAAGTTACCCTGGGGTCCTTTGTGACCTCGCCAACTATTACATGCCTTGCTCTTGCAGTGATCTTTGTTGGTCGACCACTCCTGGGGAGGGTAACAATGGTCTTGAATTTCCTCCATTTGTATAAAATCTGTCTGACTGTGGATTGGTGGAGTCCAAACTCTTTAGAGATGGTTTTGTAACCTTTTCCAGCCTGATGAGCATCAACAACTCTTTTTCTGAGGTCCTCAGAAATCTCCGTTGTTTGTGCCATGATACACTTCCACAGACGTGTGTTGTGAAGAGCAGATTTTGATAGATTCCTGATCTTAAAATAAAACAGGCTGCCCACTCACAGCTGATTGTCATCCCATTGATCGAAAACACCTAAGTCTAATTTCACCTTCAAATTAACTGCTGACCTCGCATACTTTTGCCACTCACTAATATGTAATATTGGATAATTTTCCTCAATAAATAAATGACCAAGTATAATATTTTTGTCTCATTTGTTTAACTGGGTTCTTTTTTTTATCTACTTTTAGGACTTGTGTGAAATTCTGATGATGTCATAGGTCATATTTATGCAGAAATATAGAAAATTCTAAAGAGTTCACAAACTTTCAAGCACCACTGTACATTTACACTTCCAGTGCTGCTAGAAAGTTTGTGAACCTTTTAGAATTTTCTATATCTCTGCATAAACATGACCTAAAACATCAGATTTTCTAATGGAAGTCCTAATAGTAAATAAAGAACAGCCAATTAAACAAATGAGACAAAAATATTACATTTGGTCTTTTAATTATTGAGGAAAATGATCCAATATTACATATTGGTGACTGGCAAAAGTATAAGAACATTTGCTGTCAGTATCTGGTGTGACCCCCCTGTGCAACAATAACTGCAACTAAACGTTTCCTGTAACTGTTGATCAGTCCTGCACACCGGCTTGGAAGAATTTTAGCCCATTCCTCCGTACAGAACAGCTTCAGCTCTGGGATGTTGGTGGGTTTCCTCACAGTAACTGTACGAGCATTTGCTGTCAGTATCTGGTGTGAGCCCCCTGTGCAGCAATAACTGCAACTAAACATTTCCAATAACTACTGATCAGTACTGCACAACATCTTGAAGGTATTTTAGCCCAGGTTTGACTCTGGGAAGTTGGTGGGTTTCCTTATATTAACTGCTTGCTTCAGATCCATCCACAACATTTCTATTGGATTAAGCTCAGGACTTTAGTTTTTGAAACATGTTTCCATTCTGAAACATTAACATTCTTCTTTAAACATTTTTTATATAACAACTTGTGTGCTTAGGGTCATTGTCTTGCTGCATAACCCACATTCTCTTGATGTATAGTTCAGATATCCTGATGTTTTCCATTAGAACTTGTTATTATAATTCACAGTTCATTGTTCCCAGATGCAGCAAAACAACCTCAAACTGTGATACTACCACCACAGATTCACAGCTGGTATAGAGCACTTATGCTGGAATGTAGTGTTTTCCTTTCTCCAGGCATAACGCTTCATTCCACTTTGACTTCACAGACTATTACACAACTGGAACTTGGAGAAATATTTGCTGGTCGACTACTCCTGGAGAGGATAACAATGATTTTGAATTTCGTCTATTTGTATGCTGTCTGCCTGACTGTGGATTAAGGGAGTCCAAACTCTTTAGAGATCATTTTGTAGCCTTTTTCTTGCCTCCTAGTTATTCTGAGAAATCTCCTATGTTCCTTTGGTCATGCCATGATGCATTCCACAAACGTGTTGTGATGATCAGACTTTGAGCGATCCATGTTCCTTAAACTAGTGGGTAAGGTACTGGACTGTGGACCAGAAGATCCAAGGTTCAAATCCCATCTCTGCCAAGTTGCTACTGTTGGGTCCTTGAGCAAAGCTGTTAACCCACAATTGCTCGGGTTATAAGACTGTATCAATTATAACTCGCTCTAGATAAGGGCGTCTGCTAAATGAGGTAAAATGTAAATGTAAACCTGGTACCCACTCACACCTCATTGTCATCTCATTGATGAAAAACACCTGACTCTTAAAACTTTAATGTAAAATGTGTAATAGCTCGTTTTCTGCAAGAGCATTATAGATTCCTGGCACACAAACGGCAAAATATATGTAATCGCCCTCAATCCCAAAACATCCCACTACACGGACAACCTACCCAACATTTACTATTTCCTAACACAGGTTTGATAATAATCCACCTTGTTCTTTCTCCCATAATCACAGGGCATAGATAAGACACATTCGCCAGCATATCGAAAAGCTCCAGCTATCTCATAAATGGATACTCAACAGTCCCTTTCAAACCAAGCCAGCGCAGTCCAGTGAGTGCTGGAAGATTAAGCACCTTCGGGACAGGTATCAGTCCCACTGCAAGTGTGGCTAACATCCACAAAGCTCTCACACAATGCACAGCAGGCTAGCACGGCTTGCACCACAGCCAGGGTTACATAAGTCCTCTGGGGGGCCTTGATCCACGGGTTAGACTGAGCGTGTTGCTGGTTGGCTGGTTTACGATGTGTGCGTTGAAGTTTTGCCACAAACAGAGGTACAGAGCAGCTGGTCAGGCTACCTCCTTTTATCCCTTCCCTACCTCCCCACCCCACTCCACCCCTCCAGCCAAAGTAATGAGTAAGGAATAATAGGTCCGCAAGGGCAGCCTATAGACAGTGCATCTCAGCAGAAAAAGAAGCAGAGTTTACTTTGTGTCCTGTATCAAAGTGCACAGTTATTAGCACATTCTTTGCAGAAAGAGATATGAGTAAGCACAAGAGGGCTTATGGTGCAAGTTACTGTGTGGCATTTTACCAAGGAATAATGTGCTGTAGTCACGCTGTGCGTGAGCCTAATTAAGCCTCTTTATTTAAGACCTATGCGAGCAAAGAAATGCAAATCAATTCAATGCATGGACAATAAGTCTAATATTAGGCTATCGATAATACAGACACCCCATAGACGCCTTTTCACCTCTTGGACATGGACTCTGCGGTCAGACTGCATGATTTAGTGTTTCTGTTACAAAAACATGTTAAATTAATACTCATATAAGTAGTTCTGCCAGTGTAGAGCCACTAACTGCTGTCATACACGGATTGCTCGCTCTATCCAAATGTCAGGGTCTGAGAACTATCAAAGACTGTTCAGCCCTCCTACTGGTGTGTGTCAGAACTGAATGACAACTGCGTGACAGGAGCAAAAACAGTACAGATGCAAATGCATATCATAATACTGTATAGGAGTTCGTGAAATGGGAAAACACACTGTGATTGCACTAACACACTGTCGTTGATGGGAGATGGTTACGAATTAAGCTGCGTTTTTTTGCTACTAAAATATGCATGCCACTTGAATAGTGCGACAGACACGAATCATCTAAAGCATCTGACGTGAATACACAGTACAATACTAAGTGAGACGTGAAGAGGGCTCATTTGAATATTGTAGCCTTGTATGAGGGTTAGTGTTGCACTTTTGTTGTCATAGCGCGTTTTGGAACCCTGCGGAAAAGCTGTGATTCCAAATCATCCAGTTGTGCTTGTTTAGAAATGCAGATTAGGAGGGTTAAGAATGATTTAGGCAAGCAGTACTAACTGCTTACAGAACTGAACTTTATCATACCTGTGTAGCCTTTTTCTAGGCGTTATGCACCAGTGCACATGTGAATCCTTAAATCTGGTAAAACCTTAAGCTGATTTTACGCCCATGCATCATATGTTATACTTAAAAAGGACTTTCAGTGGGGAATGAGAGTTGACTAAAGGATTTTTCAGTGACTATAAATGTGTATTCAACACAATTTGCGGTGATACTGATGACCATAGCCTAAAAATGCATCCAAGATCACATGGAACAGGTAAATGCCTGTTAAAAAATATTGTAATACAAGTATAAAAATCAGAACGCGTAATACTGCTGAGAAGTGTATTTGCTCACTTATTTGCCTATCTGATAACTGGCCATTTTATTCAAATACTAGATTAAAAGATTATCCCATGTACTATTTCATTTCATTTAATGTAAATACATTTTTATCTATGCGTTAATCGATATGTCAGGGATCGCCTTTCAGACTAATCAAGCCAAACATACTTACTTGGTCGAAGTAGATGATGCGCGTTTTGTTGCTCATTTCGGACGGCTCGTGGTTGTTGCTCCTCACGGCTGAGAAAGCCACCTTGGAGTTGGCGGCGCGCACCGAGATCCCAAGCGGAGACGAAGATCCTCGGGCGTCTGTAGCCGGGTTCGAGTCGCACACCACCAGACACTTTCCCTCTAGCACGATGGGCTCTGTGTCGTTCTGCGCCACGCTGAGCTCCGTGAGCGCCAGCACGCCGAGCCACAGACCCATGTAGGTGCGCGGCATCGTGGACGGATTCCTTTCCCCACAACTGCCGAAAAAATGTTGTGCCTTTTCTCTTCCCTGCGCGCTTCAGCCAAACATCCACTGAATTCCTCTAAACGACGCGTCTGGGTTCGGGAAGGGCCATTTTTGGGTCAGACGTTCAGTCCTGCTGATCTGCTAATGAACCGACGCTTCAAACTCCAGCAAGAGGAACCTGGTGCAATAGTGAGGCAGGCGCGCCTCAGCACTGTGGCTAAGTCTCATCACTCCGCGCAAGCTTGTGCTTCTGCTGCTTCTGCTGCTGTTACCTGTGAGACACAGTATTAACCGCAATGCCTGCGCAATTACCACCCAATTAGTTTGTGCGCCGACTGAAAATGAAACCAGGAGCAAGTTTTTAAAAAGTCCTGATCTGTTTACCCTATTGTCCTCTTCGCCATGTCGCTGACATTTACGCGCGTACAGGGTTGCGCTGCGCAGTTCATGACCGGCGACTTTGGGTCACACAACTCCCACAGAACACCTTCGTGCTCATTAGGATGTACCATGAGAATTGGGAACCCACAGTGCCTAAAAGTGAAGAAGGACATGCCCAACTAACACATCAATGTAATACCTTCTAAAAACTCTGGGTGGGGAAAGGGTCCAAGCAGAATTACAACCATGAGGTATAACAGCAGATTAGCATGGGACAGCTCTCTCTTTGGTAAGCCACAGTCCTGCAGGGTTTTAAGTCTAAATTTAATTAACTGGATCATTTTCATTTCATTTACATAATTTAGCACACAACCTTATCCAGAGTCACAGGTAAACAAATTTGCTTAAGTGAAGGAGTGCATTTTCGTCACTTTAATAGTTTGGTTGCAGATCTTCTGAGTAGACTGGAGTATGGTGTGCTGGAGTGTCTGGGGAAGGGGAGAATGGCCGGGGAGGATCCTCCAGTGCATGGGTGTCATCAGACCCATAAAATGTTGCTGTGCCTGATTAAAATCACAGTGGTAAAAAGTGGATCTTATCCTGGATTGATGAGCAGAACTACACTACAGGCACTACATTTCCCATAGCTAATGTCCCAGCATATTTCCAAAAATTTGCGTGGCTAATGCTTTCAGTCAGAGCCAATTCATTTTGCATCGAGTAGTGGACATCAGCAAATACTTAAAAGAAAGTCAGCCATGCAACAGGCAAGATAATGATAGCTCATAGCTCTAGGTTTTGGCCATTCATAACCGTATAACCTACCAAAAGTACATATTAGACCACTAAAGAAAAGGCATTCATGAATCTAGCAATGGCTTCTGTTTCATTAGGATAAGCAGAATTAATTCAATTAATAAAAAATCTTTAATGTTTAATCACTTAATCTATTTGGCCTTTAACAGGCTTGTTGGCAAGCAGAGTGGTACATCTGTGCCCCTCTAAAGCCTGTGTCTGCCAGTACAACAAGTAGTCTAGAAATGTCCCTGCTCCAGCGCTCCAACTGTGATCCTTGTCTAGCCACGCAACTGGTGTCCCATTCAAGGCATGTGATCGTCTGTGAATTGTGAATTCCAGGAAAAGCTACCCCTAAACAATGTTAAGTCAGATTTTATGTTTATTCTTATAGCTACCAAATTCACAGCAAAATTCCCTCATTAATTCTATGAACAAAAACATGAAAGACAGATAAGAAAACCCAGGCTTTATAAGTAACAGCAGCTATGATAGTTTGCTAGTATGTTAGGAAGCCAAACCAACTTTCTTGTATTATTTATAAATACAACAGTGCCTGCTTGGCAGAACCAGGATTTGAAGCCACAACCTGCCAACTACCTTGACCACTGAATCACCTGAACCCCATCTACTGTCAGGAACGACAGAGTGATCCTATTTTGCCATATAATCTTGCACAGTACATAATATTCAAATTGATTTACATAGGACTTGTTACAATGGAGCATTGTCACATATCTTTACACATATCTAGACCCACAGCCTCAATAGAGCAAGACTATGGTGACAGTGGCAAGGAAAACTCCCTAAATGTGATGAGGAAGAAAGCTTGGGACCCAGCCTCTTTGGGCAGTCTAGATGGTGTCAGTAAGAAGTAAACTAAATGTATATTATATATTTATAGTAATAGTTTAAGTGCACCAAAGCTAATAAACAAGACATAATAAAACACAGACTAAAATAAACGAGAATACAATATTAGAAAATAATATAATAATATAGAGAATATAACATTATAGATTATAAGACCAATAATATACTGGTCCTTCTTAAAAAAAAAATAGCATATTGTGATAAAGTTAATTCTTTTCCGTAATGTAATGATAAAAATTAAAACTTTCATATATTTTAGATTCATTGCACACCAACTGAAATATTTCAAGTCTTTTATTGTTTTATTAATACTGATGATTTTGGCATACAGCTCATGAAAAACCCAAAATTCCTTTCTCACAAAATTAGCATATCATGAAAAGGTTCTCTAAAAAACGAGCTATTAACCTAATCATCTGAATCAAACGAATTAACTCTAAACACCTGCAAAAGATTCCTGAGGCTTTTGAAAACTCCCAGCCTGGTTCATTACTCAAAACCGCAATCATGGGTAAGACTGCCGACCTGACTGCTGTCCAGAAGGCCATCATTGACACCCTCAAGCAAGAGGGTAAGACACAGAAAGAAATTTCTGAACGAATAGGCTGTTCCCAGAGTGCTGTATCAAGGCACCTCAGTGGGAAGTCTGTGGGAAGGAAAAAGTGTGGGCCGAAAACGCTGCACAACGAGAAGAGGTGACCGGACCCTGAGGAGGATTGTGGTCCCAAAGTACTTTTTTTTGGATGGAAGCAAATTTTGCATGTAATTCGGAAATCAAGGTGCCAGAGTCTGGAGGAAGACTGGGGGAGAAGGAAATGCCAAAATGTCTGAAGTCCAGTGTCAAGTACCCACAGTCAGTGATGGTCGGGATTGCCATGTCAGCTGCTGGTGTTGGTCCACTGTGTTTTATCAAGAGCAAGGGTCAATGCATCTAGCTATCAGGAGATTTTGGAGCACTTCATGCTTCCATCTGCTGAAGAGCTTTATGGAGATGAAGAGTTCATTTTTCAGCACGACTGGCACCTGCTCACAGTGCCAAAACCACTGGTAAATGGTTTACTGACCATGGTATTACTGTGCTCAATTGGCCTGCCAACTCTCCTGACCTGAACCCGATAGAGAATCTGTGGGATATTGTGAAGAGAAAGTTGAGAGACGCAAGACCCAACACTCTGGATGAGCTTAAGGCCGCTATCGAAGCATCCTGGGCCTCCATAACACCTCAGCAGTGCCACAGGCTGATTGCCTCCATGCCACGCCGCATTGAAGCAGTCATTTCTGCAAAAGGATTCCCGACCAAGTATTGAGTGCATAAATGAACATAATAATCTGAAGGTTGACTTTTTTTTGTATTAAAAACATTTTTATTTTATTGGTCGGATGAAATATGCTAATTTTGTGAGATTTTTGGATTTTGGAGAATTTTGGGTTTTCATGAGCTGTATGCCAAAATCATCAGTATCAAAACAATAAAAGACTTGAAATATTTCAGTTGGTGTGCAATGAATCTAAAATATATGAAAGTTTAATTTTTATCATTACATTACGGAAAAGAATTAACTTTATCACAATATGCTAATTTTTTGAGAAGGACCAGTATATAATAAATAAATTATATTATAAACTAGAAAATGAGTGAATCTCTTGGCATTAGTCCAGTAAACAGTCACTGAGTTCTCATATCCACAGCAGGTAACTTTTGACATTTACATTTGACATTTTAGTCATTTAGCAGACGCCCTTTTCCAGAGCACCTTACAACAGATACAATCTTACAATCTAAGCAGCTGTGGATTAAGGGCCTTGCTCAAGGACCAAACAGTGGCAGCTTCGCAAAGGTGGGATTGGAATCCTGGAGCTTCTAGTCCACAGTCCTCATCTACATCTCTGGAATTTAGCAGATGCACTTATCCGGAGGGACTTACAAGAATCTTAGCAATTACAACTGTTACAAGCAGTAGTGGATTAAGGGCCTTGCTCAAGGACCCCATAGCAACTTGGTGGAGGTGGGATCTGAAAGCTGGACCTTCAGGCCAGTACCTTAACCGCTAGCCTACCACAGTTCAATTAACCAGTGTTTCTCAATCCTAGTCCCGGAGCCCCATCACTCTGCACGTTTTAGTGGTTTCCTTGCTCCCAACACACCCGATCCATTTACTCAGCTCATTAACAAGTCCATGACTGAGTTGAAGTGTGAGTGTTTAAACAGGAAAAGCGCTAAAATGTGCAGAGCAGGGGGACTCCAGGACCAGGATTGAGAAACACTGCTATAAACCAATAAGCCACCACAGGTGGCATGGCACGGCATCGTCAGTGAACAGGAGAAGGGGAGAAGGAATTACGGCCCTCTGGTGTGGTCTAAGTAAAGGTATGAGAACTGGAACTGATTCCAGTAGAAATGCTCAGAAAGAATAATACACTGGTACCTCGGTTCTCGACCGCCTCGGCACATTTTGACCAGACAAATTAGTATCGGTACTTGATGCACTTGCTTAAACTTGTATGATTCCAGCCTCACAATTCATGATTCACAATTCATGATACACAATTCAATGCACAGTGATTCAGTCTCACAATAGCTCCTCCCCAGTGAAGATCTCCGCTGTGTTTATCGTGTTTTTCTTTATTTTGACATATACAGTACTGTATGCTTAGTGCAAAGAAATCTACATGGTTCTTAAACAGGTCGATGATTACAGCCAACCGAAAGGAAATCAATCCGGATCACTTTCAGGCTGTGCAGTTAGCATTAGCAGCTAGCACCAATTCAGTGTTCTGCTTTTACTTTTCACTTTCAATCCATTACTCACTAAAATACATGAGATTTTCAATACTTTATTATAAAATAAGCTTTGTGTTAATGATTTTGGCCAACTATATGTGAACTGTAAGGGTATTATACAAATGCGGTCAACTATATTAAACGTATCGGTTAGTGATCAGGGAGCACCTGTACAATACAACTCCATTAATGTATATAATACCTTATACAGTGTGGATTTTCTGGGTGTCTGGAACAGATTATTTCAATTTACATTATTCCATGAGAAAAATTTGCTTGGTATTCGTCGTTTTCAGTTCTCGACAAGCCTTCTGGAACAAATTAATGATGAAAAACAACGTACCATTGTATGGTTCGTATACTGACAGCCTATTATTAGTAGTTAAACTGACTCATACATGATGGCACCCTTTTTCATTACACATTGTGTTCACATGTATGAGTCATGTATGTCAGTATATTTGAAATTCCACATAAACCAAGCATCCTTCAGGCCAGGATAGACGCTGACACCAATATAGATTTAAGGTGTAGGTTTCATCAGAGTATTCATCCTGAATAGAGAACTGAGAACCTAAAGGTTAAGACTTCAAGATCCTGACTTCCTACTGCTAAACCAATCAGGTTCACCACTGCACTTGAAACAGTGCAGAGAACTTTGAAGTCCTCAAGGTTTGTGAGAATCATGCCACATCACTTCAGTGTCTCATTCAGCTGAACAACTATTCTGTAGCAGTAACATTTAAGCCTACTTCATCTGGCCAGCTAAAACACACTTGTATGGTTATGAATGTGAGTCATTTCAGCAGTGTCTCTCTCCTACAGCGACAGGAACTTTGAAAAGGGCTGATTAATTCCTTTCACTATTTTAAGCTGATTTCTGCAGATCAGATGTTCAAACAGAACCTGATCTCAAAGGTAAAGAGCACAGCACCTAGAAATCCTGTTCAATCCAAATTGGAAAGTAAAAGAACAGTCCTAATGTACATAGCAGTGTGTTTGGGTATGCATTCTAATGTGCTCTGTAGTCTATATATAGACTGATAGGCCACTTTATTAGATACACCTCCTTGTTTCCACACTCACTGTACATTTTATTACCTCCACTTACCATATAGATGCAATATGTAGTCCATCTGTTTCTGTTAGTCCCCTTTGCTCTGTTTTCTAATGGTCAGGAGCCCCAAAGCACCACCACAGATCAGGTACTGTTTGGGTGGTGGATCATTCTCTGCATTGCAGTGACACTGACATGGTGGTGATGTGTTAGTGTTCCTTATATGAGTGGATCAGACACAGCAATGCTATGTCCTCTATGTCACTGGACCAAGAATAGTCTGCCAACGAAAAATTCTGTACATCCTGTTTTGCAGCATTCTGTGAGCTCTGATGAAGATTAGTGAATGACTAACACAAACAGATGAGCTACTGTCTCTGACGTTACATCTACAAGGTAGAGCAATAAGGAGAATGTCTCTAATCAAGTGGATAGTGAGAGAACTGGGTTTCAAAACTCCAGCAGCACTGCTGTGTCTGATCCACTTATACCAGCAAAAACATACACTAACACACCACCACCACGTCACTGCCACTGCAGAGCTGAGAATGATCCACCAACCAAATAGAAGCTGTCCTGTGGGGGTCCTGACCATTAGAGAACAGATTAATGGCACTAAAAAAGTATGTAGAGAAACAGATGGACTACAGTCTGTAACTATAGAACTACAAAGTGCATCTATATGGTAAGTGGAGCTGATAACAAGAAGGTGTACCTAATAAAGTGACTGGTGAATGTAGTTAGTATGAATAAACAGTGAAGCCAGTTTAGAACTGTACATCATGTCAGGGAGCCTCATCCAACACTAGCAGTAAAACAGACTGCATTCAAGCTAAATAAGAAGAAACGTTCCTGAGATTGGTGTGAATATCACAAGTCAAGTACAGTATAACACAAAAGAGCGACATATTGCATGGAATGAGAGTGGGTGGAAAGTCCTGCTGTATGCCTTGTAAAATATTTACAAGGGTTCTAGTCATGCTGCAAGGTTCAAAGATGATTAGGGTTCACAAACAATAACAGGTCATTTGTGGCTTAAGTGCTTATATTAAAGTGGGCCTCAGTTATTGCTCTTTAGATCAGCAACAAAACCAAAACATTCTTTTGACTGCAATTTCTCAGCCCATTAAACGGTCGTCAGGTTAAATCAAGGTTAAACGCACCTATGGTATTCCAAGACGAAATCGACGTAAGTTTTTTATTCCTTTCAAAATGCTGACACGTGAAACACAGCTATGCTACTTTTTGAATAGTGAAATGTTTGTTAGTTTTTCTTCTTACTGGTCATCCCATTCTGCACAAGGACCAAAACAACACCCAGCAGGAGCGTGGGAATGAAGTATTAATATTTTATTGAGGCAGGATTATTGGATTCTTGCCAGTTCTGTCTGGAGGACAAACCCCAGAGGATAATCTAGGCCAAAAAGTCTATTCTTGGGTGACTATGAGATGGATGAGCAGGAGCTTTGAGCAGCGCATATGAATCAACCTCTGGTGACCCTATGTGATTTTTGTGCAGAAGAAGAACCTGCTTACATAATGCCATTGACAGTGTGAGTAAAGTGGAAAGCCTCTTGGGTCCGGTTGTAAGCATGTTTATCATGCAGTATGATCTATATAGAGCTTGGCACAACCATGGAGCCACTTCAGTAATTGTGTGGTGTGGTGAGTCAATGTTATGGCCATTTAGTACAAGGACTGCATGCCTTTGTTGAGTGTGTGCTTGGCATCATTGAAAACACGTCTGTGTGCTGAGACAGGCAAAGAGGCCTCTGTGCTTCAAAGCAGTTCACATTACAGTCCATCCAGGTGCTGTGCAGTGGGCCTGATATACACCACACAGAAACTTCTATTGATTAGACCCAAGATAGCACTATTTCTGCTAATTTTATTGCTCCATTAATGTTCATTGTTGAAGAACATATGGAATCAGGATATGGCGTGGGAAAAATTTGGGCACATTTTAGATTGTGGTTTCTTCAATGTCTTGTAAATGAATTTGCTTGTTAGGGGCTTAAAACAAAACATCAATGAACACCTCTAATCAGCTAACATGAGATCTAAAAATAATGATAATTGGCTTTCACCTAGCAGGAGAGGTCTACAAAATATTTCTTAATGTGTTCTGCGTTCAATTTCCTGTCTGAAATATCATTAAGAAATGGAAGCTTGTCAACTCAAGACTTTTCCTACCAAAAAAATCTCACTTCTGCCAAGCTGATACTGTTGGGTACTTGAGCAAGGCCATTAATCTATGATTATGAGTCGGTGAGATTGGAATGTCTTCTGGATTTGCGTTTGCATGTAAATGTTATGTAAAACTCTAAATCGAACACGCATGGACTGGTCAGGTATGCAAACAAAACACGTTAGACTCACTCTCTGTGGGAGGATTTGTTTGAAAGTAGTGCAGCATTGCACATAACCATCTGAATCAACAAAAGAAACACTTGGGCAGCACGGTGGTGCGAGTGGTTAGCGCGGTTGCCGAATAGCTCTACAGATTCCTGGTTTGATCCCCATCTCAGAATCCACCTGTGTGGAATTTGCATGTCCTCCCTGGGTCCGCATGGGTACTCCGATTTCCCCCACATTCCAAAGACATGCCTTGGGTTAATGGTTGCTTCAAATTGGCCCAGTATGAATGTGTCTAACCAGAATTGAAGTAACCTTGCTCCTATCGTCTATTGCCATCCATTGATTCTGATGCAATATTAAACAAACAAACACACAACACCTAGATAAGCTAAAGGCATCCTGGAATAAAGTGCTGTGATCTGAGAAAACGAAGACTGAACTCTTTGAAATAATATTAAAGGAGAAACTATTGGGAGAAAAAATGAGAAGTATTAAAAAAACACCCTGCCAGCTGTTGTAGGGTTATTTTGGAACTGGAAATATTGTGTAGTAAGCCAAGGCTCCACAATAAGTCAAGTCAGATTTGTTTATATAGCGTTTTTTACAATGGAGCATTGTCTCAAAGCAGCTTTACAATATCTATGGCCAATCCCAAATTGAGCAAACCTAGGGCAGCAGTGGCAAGGAAATACTTGGGAGGACCAAGACTCAAAAACGGACCCATCCTACTTGGATGGCTTAGATGTTATATGTAACAATTAAACTAATTTATCAAAGTAAAGACACTGAAGCTGACATGAAATTGTGTATTCTGAGTTTCATCATCTTCATTCATTGTCATACTTGTTTTATCCAATTAATTCCAAAATGGAAGCACAAGGTGCAAGGCAGAAACCAACCGTAGACAGGGCCCCAGTCCATCTCAGAGCACATGCACTGGGGAAATTTAAAGACATCAGTTGGCCAAGTGCATGTCTTTCAAATACTGAACATGCAAACTCCTCACATACAGAATCCAGACCTGGAACTGAACAGAGGATCTCTGGGGCTGTGAGACGACAGCACTAGGCACTTGCTTTAATATTATTAGAAACATACATTACTTCTAACTCAACCATAAACTACTTCAAGTACTGAAAGATTAAGGTTTCGCAATGGCCTTCACAATCCCCAGACTTCAATACGATCGTGCACACTTTATGTGTAAGGAATCTGAAGAATATTTCTGAATTAGAAGCACTCTACAAGGAAGAATAAGGGCAAAATAAAGCTAAAATACAAATACCCTTTTCTTTTTTCGACAAGAAACATTTTGAGGCTATGTTGTCTTCTAAAGATGGTGTTACGAAATATAGACTGATATGTTGCCATTTGTGTTAAATTTGTTTCCAATATGTTAATTTAATCAATAATACAAAATCTCTCAGTTCGTAAACTGACAGGATAAAGAAGGGTACTGTTTTCAGTCCCAACGGCCCAGAAAATCGTTTAGTTTGAGTGCCATACAAAGGGTCACTGCACAGCTTTTTATCTTTTAACTGCATAAGTACTTTACTGCCACACTGGTTAGGGGAATTGTGCACTGACCGAGGGGAATGGTCTTCAAGGAAAAACGGAGCAAAAGCGAGAGATTTGTCTGTGTTCGAGAACAAAGAGAATCAAAAAAGCAAATGTGCTGACTACATTTACAGCCAGGAAACGATACAAGATCATGCCCAAAACCGCAAGAGATATATCCCCAGTTACTGAGCAATGAAACAGAATTCTAATCCATACAACTGCCACTTATTTATGATGCATTCAAATGCAGAAATGCATGACAGGCTGACAGAGCCTCCTAAGAAAGATGCAAAGTGGCCATAAAAAATGTCTGAGAGTAACTTCTCACTTTGGATGATTTCTACAGTGCTGTACTGGGATTGTATTCAGCTTGTTGGATGATTATCTGAAATGATGTACACACATATACAATGCTAAGTCTTCCTAATACCCACACCAATCACTTTATTAGGTACACCTCCTTGTTTCCTTGTTTCATTTGATCAGTTCCACCTACCATATAGAAGCACTTTGTAGTTCTACAATTACAGACTGGAGTCCATCCGTTTCCCTACATACTTTGTTAGTCCCCTATACTCTGATCTCTAATGGTCAGGACCCCCACAGATTAGGAACTATTTGGCTTGTGTCACTGCTGGAATGAAAATAGTCCATCAACTAAAAATGTCCAGCCACCAGCATCCCGTAGGCAGCGTCCTGATGAAAGATTAGAGGATGATTTACATACTAACACATTAACTACTGTCTCTGACTTTACATCTACAAAGTAGAATGATATGGTAGATGTGTGAAGTGTGCACAGAGAGTGAATGCAGTGTTTAAAAAAACTCCAGCAGCACTGCTGTGTCTGTTCCAATCGCACCACCATAAACCACACACACGAACTCACAAAGACTGATCCCCCACCCAAAAGGGGACTAACAAAGTGTGTATAAAAACAGATGGACTACAGTCTGTAGTGATAGAACTACAAAGTGGACAATGAGTGTAGAAAGAACTAGGTGTACCTAATAAACTGATCGGTGAGTGTATGTTAAGAAGTATTAGCTTTGTTTCCGTGTACATCATTTCAGATAATCATCCAACAAGCTGAAAAACACACAGCTTAAGTTTTGCTTGTTTTGTACTTTCCCCCCCGTATTTACCCATGCAGAAATAATTACAGATCCCCAGATGCTTCATGCTGTTGCTCTTTTCCAGAAGTTTCGACAACAGTACAAAGCGATGAATAAAAATATCAACACAATTTTGGCATCTTGTTTTTGACATAAGACAGAAATAGAAGTCAGTCACAAATCAGTTCTGTGAACTAGCAGGCGAGGAAACAAGGCAATGCCTTAGCCCTCTAGTAACAAACAGATTTCAGAGACTGTGATTGAAACCCAGCAGCAGTAAAACGGCTCAAAGCTCCTGTGTACGACCACTGGGACAATTCAAGTAACAGAATGTTTCTCTCATCTAAAATGATCTCGAACTCACAGTGTGGCCTTGTGTCCTTGTTTTAAACTCAGAGACCATGTTTTTTCTTTTGCCAATAGCATGCTGGTAATTTACAGTACACGACTCTTGCAATGACTAACTATTATGTGGTATTTCATTTAAATTGATGATTCATTTATTCTTCATCAGTACCAACTTTATTCTAGACTGAGATGCAGTGGGTCAGCTATCCATTCTGGTAACGGTCCATGACACATTCACTCATTCACATTTCCACACATATAATTGCAAGGCTGTAATCAGCAATACTACTGGGAGTACACGCAACCCAATATTCAGATACGCTCAAAATGTCCCTCCCAATATACTGATGTAGATATAAATAAACATATTCCACCTGTTAGCTTTGTGTAATGTGAGGATCCATCAGTGTTCCCAACAGTTGTTGATGGGACACTTGCTGTTGTAACACCATACCACCAGCACCTTTTATAACAGCTCTGAATATTTTGTGCTGGTACTGCCATTGTGGAAATCAATAATATATTTCAAAAGTAGAAACAGTGGTGGATGAAGTACACAAACCATGTACTTGATACCCAAGGTAAAATATTCCTCCAGTAAAAGTAGAAGTCCTCCCTTTAGACCTTCACTTGAGTAGAATACAAATGTATTGGCCTTCTTATGTACTTAAGTATCAAAATTAAAAATACCATTATTTATTATGGTTCTAATGTCCTATTATCATTTTTATAACACAACTCTTGTTTAATCAGCTAATTTTAGGTGTCACTCTTGGTACACTTAACAAAATGTCATTAAGTAGTCCAACAGGTCAAAAGTTCAAAAAAGTGTGTACTATACCCTGATTGGTGTGCATCCTTTTTATATCCTACGTTTTTATGCACACATAAGCCAAAAGGAACGACAGATTGCAAATAATGTAGTGGAGAAAAAAATAACACTTTGAAATGTAGTTGAATTAAAGTAAAAAGTAACCTAAAATGGAAATACTACAGTAAAGTACACACACAAAAAACTACAGTAGTGAAATGCACAGTGGTACCTTGGTTCTCGTCATTAATTTGTTCCAGAAGGCATGGCGAGAATCAAAAAACAACAAATACCAAGCAAATTTTTCCCATAAGGAATAACGTAAATTGAATTAAACCATTCCAGACCCCCAGAAAATCCACACTGTATAAGGCATATTAATGGAGATGTACTGTACAGGGGCTCCCTGATTTGTGATGGGGATATATTCCAACAAATCCATCATAAGTTAAATGTATCATGATCTTGAATGTTTGGTATAAATAATGATCAGTAAGTTAATGTTAAACCACTTACATTAATCTACAGTTGACCAACATCAGTAACGCAAAGCTTCTTTTATAATAAATTGTTGAAAAATCTCATGTAATTCAGTGAGAGAAAGTGCAAAACACTTACTCTGTGTTCTGGAGAATTCAGTTCCTGTTCTGCTTTTGGTTGGCTCTTATGAACTAACCTTTTTAGGACCCATGGAGACTTATTTACACTAAGAATACACTACTGTAGATGTAAAAACACATAGAAACAAGATAAACACAGCAGAATTCTTCTGAGTGAGAGGTATTGTGAATCTGAATCAATGAATCACTGTGTACCGAATCGTGAATCGAGTTTCCCATGTCCTTCAGTTTATGTAGGTCTTTATCATTCTTTTTCATACCCACTTAAGTCATTTCAGGGATGCCTGCGATTTTAGTAATCATTTTTATAACATACACCAGGTCCAGTTGAGAGAGAATTAAAAAATAGTCTAATATAATTACCGTATTTTTCGGACCGTAAGCACTTAAAAACCTTTAACTTTCTCAAAAATAGACAGTGCGCCTTAAAACGCGGTGTATGAATGTATGAATTAATTCTGGTTATGCTTTTTTACCTAGAACCGATTGTAGATGGTACACGGTGCTCATAAATCTGTCAAAATGTTTTAGCACGGTCTTGGTAAGTTACAAAGCTTACGGCCACCGTAGTGCGCAGCATCGCGGAGTAATACGGTATGTGCTTCAGCATTAGGGTACGTGCATTCATTCATTTATTTTCGAAGCGGATTTCAAACACAGCGCTATCGGTCGCGCAGTACAACATGGACATAGAGCAGCTGCGAGAGAATTCAACATTAACGAATCAATGGTACGGAAGTGGAGGAAGCAAGAAGACGCCCTGCGCCAGGTAAAGACCAAACTGAGCTTCCGACGGAACTTAAGAGTTTTGTTTCATTTCATGCGTCTTATAATCCGGTGCGCTTTATGGTCCGGAAAATACGGGTAGTGCATTTAGGATCAATAGTAAATTAATTAGTTACTTAAGAATTAGTAATTATTAAGATAATTAGTAACCAATTATTACTTAATTGTTATTAAAAATTTTCTTTTTTTTTTAAACACTTTTTACTGTGTGCACTACTATCACTGTGTAATCTGTAAATTCCCCATTGTGGGACTAATAAAGGATTATCTTATCTTGATCTTAACTAGAGCTCATGTTCTGATGGAAACATTTAGAGAACCCATGCAGGTCACCGTGCCTTTATATCTCTTAGGCTAATAGACTTATACAGTCTATTTCTTAACAGATATCCAGCACACAGCGTTTACTGTTTGACTGCCACAACCTCCCAGCACTTTCTTGGATGTACATAATGTGCATCATGTGGAGAGAACCTAGCAATGACCTGAGGTGTCTAACATTTTCCTCAATATACTGGTCCTTCTCAAAAAAGTAGCATATTGTGATAAAGTTAATTATTTTCCATAATGTAATGATAAAAATTAAACTTTCATATATTTTAGATTCATTGCACACCAACTGAAATATTTCCAAGTCTTTTATTGTTTTAATACTGATGATTTTGGCATACAGCTCATGAAAACCCAGGCGCTTCTGCCACCATTTCTGGTTCAAAAGTGGCTTGACCTGGGGAATGCGGCACCTGTAGCCCATTTCCTGCACACGCCTGTGCACGGTGGCTCTGGAATCGGCCCTTCTCCACAATCCTCCTCAGGGTCCGGTCACCTCTTCTCGTTGTGCAGCGTTTTCTGCCACACTTTTTCCTTCCCACAGACTTCCCACTGAGGTGCCTTGATACAGCACTCTGGGAACAGCCTATTACGTTCAGGAAATTTCTTTGTGTCTTACCCTCTTGCTTGAGGGTGTCAATGATGGCCTTCTGGACAGCAGTTAGGTCGGCAGTCTTACCCATGATTGCGGTTTTGAGTAATGAACCAGGCTGGGAGTTTTCAAAAGCCTCAGGAATCTTTTGCAGGTGTTTAGAGTTAATTCGTTGATTCAGATGATTAGGTTAATAGCTCGTTTAGAGAACCTTTTCATGATATGCTAATTTTGTGAGATTTTTTGGAATTTTGGGTTTTCATGAGCTGTATGCCAAAATCATCAGTATTAAAACAATAAAAGACTTGAAATATTTCAGTTGGTGTGCAATGAATCTAAAATATATGAAAGTTTAATTTTTATCATTACATTACGGAAAAGAATTACTTTATCACAATATGGCAAATTTTTTTTTAGAAGGACCAGTACATGTTATTGCTTGGTCTGTGTGTGAGCCACAGAATTGCTTCTACTACAAGCTGTTGGAGGGTGAAATCCACGTCTAAACCACCATGCAGTTGACACATCAGAGAGAGACACTGTTAGCAGCTTAGCAAACTTTTTTTTTTTTTTTTTTCCCACAGTGACTGAGACATTATATAGAACATTGTGTTGTTTGTTTGTCCAGTGGTGCTCAAGCTTTCACATTAAACTTTGCCTTTGACACCTGTTTCCCGATTAAATAAAAGTCAAAAGTCCTGCAGTGTTTTTCCCATACACTGATTTATTTAATATCATCATTGGACTGCCATGTATTGATTTTCTTTTTTCTTACTTTACTATCTAAATGGACAGAAACTTATTTCAACTGGTGGAGCTGATTGCAGTACATTGATTTGTACAGCTCCGTCTTATGTGCTCTCTCTCTCTCTCTGTCACACACACACACAAACACAGTAATGAAATGAGAAACTCTCTCTTTTATGTGACACAGCTCAACGTTTTTTTTTCCTGTTGTATAAATGCTCGTTGTCCGTGGTAGTGGCTGGGTTTTTTTGAAGATGATGGCCATTTTGCCATCATCTTAAATTCAACTTTCCTTTTTTTTTTTTTTGACACACACATCAAACTGATGTAGAAGTTCCACCAGAAAAACAGTGATGTGTTTTCCTGTTAAACAGAATGTTATGTGTGTTCAAACCAGTGAAAAATTTTCTTCTGTCCAAGCGTGGGAAGGATGGCGATGGGACTGTGGTAGTCTAGTGGGTAGGTTGCTAGGGGGTGCTAGACTATAGACCAGAAGGTCCAGGGTTCAAATCCCACCTCTGCCAAGCTGCCACTGTTTGGGTCCTTGAGCAGACCCTTAATCCACAATTGCTTGGATTGTAAAGACTGTATCAATTGTAAAGTCGCTCTGGGATAAGGGCGTCTGCTACAGTCGTATGAAAAAAGTTTGGGCACCCCTGATAATTTTTCATGATTTTAGTTTGTAAATCATTGGGTTGTTCAGATCAGCAAACTTGAGTTTAAATATATCATATAGCAGATGAACACAGTGATATTTGAGAAGTGAAATGAAAGTTTAATAGGAATTTACAGAAAGTGTGCAGTAATTTATTCAAACAAAATTAGGCAGGTGCATAAATTTGGGCACCCCAACAGAAAAAAAATTACATCAATATTTAGTAGATCCTCCTTTTTGGTAGAAATAACAGCCGCTAAACGCTTCCTACAGCTTCCAGTCTGGATTCTGGTTGAAGGTGCTTTGGGACCATTCTTCTTTAGAAACATCTCCAGTTTCAGTCAGGTTTGATGGTTGATGGTTTCCGAGCATGGACAGCCCACATTTTCAGGTAATATTCATGTCTGGGGACTGAGAATGGGCCATTCCAGAACGTTGTACTGGTTCCTCTGCATGAATGCCTTAGTAATTTTGAGCAGGGTTTGGGGTCGTTGGCCTCGGTGCAACTTTGTCACTGATTCTTGAACATTGTTCTCAAGAATCTGGAGATATTAACTGGAATCCATGCGACCCCTCAACTTTAACAAGATTCCTAGTACCTGCACTGGCCACACAGTCCCCACAGCATGATGGACCCGCCACCAAATTTTACTGTGGGTAGCAAGTGTTTGTCTTGGGATGCTGTGTTCTTTTTTCCGCTCCTTGTTATGTCAAAAAATAACTCAAATTTTAGTTTCATCAGTACACAGCACTTTTATTCCAAAATGAAGCTGGATTGTCCAAAATGTGCTGTAGCACACCTCAAGTGACTCTGTTTGTTGGCGTGTCTGCAGAAAAGGCTTCTTCTGCAGTACTCTCCCATACAGCCTCTCCTTGTGCAAAGTGCGCTGTATAGTTGAACGATGAACAGTGACACCATCTGCAGCAAGATGGAGGTTGTAGGTCTTTGGAGGTGTGGGTATGTGGCTTTGACTATGGACTGTTCTCACCATCCTTCGCCTCTGCCTATCTGAGAATTTTCTTGGTCTGCCACTTCGGGAGTTCCTTAACTAGAACTGTGCCTGTGGTCTTCCATTGCCTCACTATGTTCCTCACAGTGGAAACTGACAGCTGAAATCTCTGAGAGAGCTTTTTCCCTTTCCCTGAACCATGATGTTGAACAACCTTTGTTTTCAGGCCATTTGAAAGTTTGTTTTGAGACTCCCATGTTTGCCACTCTTCAGAGAAGATGCAAAGAGGAGAAAAACTTCCAATTGGCCACCTTAAACACTTTCTCATAGTTGGATTCACTTGTGTATGTAGATCAAGGGTCAATGAGCTTACAAAACAAATTTTGTGTTCCAATAATTAGTGCTAAAGGTATTCAAATGACAAGGGTGCCCAAATTTATGCACCTGCCTAATTTTGTTGAATATTTACTGCACACGTTCTGTAAAACCTATAAACTTAATTTCACTTCTCAAATATCACGGTGTTCATCTGCTATATGATATATTTACCTGAAATTGCTGAGCTGGACAACCAATGATTTATAAAGAAAAATCATGAAAATTATCAGGGGTGCCCAAACTTTTTCATACGACTGTAAATGCTGTAAATGTAAATGTTATCCCAAGCAGATGTGCTGACACATCTGCACACGTGTCACTGAATATTTCAGCCAACGGCCCTACTATTCAAATGTCCATCCATGGGTATCAGAGGACCCAGAGTGTGCCAAGAAAACATTCCTCACACAATTACTCCATCTCCACCAGCCTGAACTGTTGACATCTGACAGGAAGGGTTCATCCACTCATGCTACATGTGCCAAATTCTGACCCTAATGTCACCATGGTGCAACAGAAATCAGGATTCATCTGACCAGGCGATGTTTTCCACTGCTCAGTGACCCAATTTTTGGTGATCCGTGCTAAGGAACAAGGAGTTGTGCATTTGGCCACGTTAGTGGGAGCACCAGTTTTGTATTCGGCTGCAGTTTGCTTGAATGTGCACTGCCTGTTCATCAAAATGATTCTTGACATTTTTCTCTGACACCCTTTCATCGCCGAGTTGTTTATGTCCACAGGATCCCCTTTCGCTGGATGTTTTTCCTCGTTCACAATGTTCTCGATATACTCTCGACACAGTTGCATGAGAAAACCCCACAAGGTTTGCAGTTTTTTTTTTATACTGTACAATATATACACATACACACCGAGTAGCCACTTTCTGCAGAGTTCTGCTGTGAACCCTTTTGTCCTGGCATTCATGTGGATGTTACGACTACACATACCACCTACCTAAACATTGCTGCAGACAAAGTACAATGCTTCATGGCAACAGCTCTTTCGGGGATAATACCACTTGCCAGACGGCAAAAACTGTTCAGGAGTGATTTGAGATCAGACAAAGAGTTCAAGGTGTTAAATTGGCCTCCAAATTCCTTAGATCTCAGCTCGAATGGGCATATATTCCATGAAGATTCCAACCTCGTAACTTACAGTAACTTATTTATGTCTTCAAACAAACACCTGCTGGCCTGGATCCTTTCTGTGAGGAGCTTGCATGTCCTCCCAGTGTCTGCGTGGGTTTACTCCGGGTACTCCAGTTTCCTCCCACAGTCTAAAGACATGCATGTTAGGGTTAACTGATTACGCTAAATTGGCATGGTTTGAGTGGGGTCTCTGGCAACAGACGGAGCGACACGTCAGCTGGAGTATTCTTGGCCGCATCAAATGGCAGTGGGCGGACCCCGCACCGGTGGGACAAGCACCAGGATAATGATGATGATCCATGTTTCCCTCTTATCTACACTTACATTTCAGCTTAGCTAAGATGTCTTGATTTCTGTTTGCCAACAAATGCCTTAGCATTAAACTAATTTCTGCTCCTCTACAAAGGCACTGCAATTCTGCAAAAATGGCCATGCTTAGTGACTCTTCTTGCGCCCTCTGCTGGAGAGTCCTATGAAAATGTGTCTGCACCCTTCTAAAGTCACGCTTAGAAGGATGTACACAGTGGTAGCTTGGTTCTCGACCACCTCGGAACTCGTCGAATTCGGTTATTTTGACTAAAAATATTTGTCTCGGTTCTCGTTATTTTCTTGGTATTCGGTGCACTTGCTTAAACATACAAGCCTGCTGAAACTCGATTCACGATTCATGAGTCCCGTTCAGTACACAGTGATTCAGGTTCACCGTAGCCCTCAGAAGATCTCTGCTATTTTTATCTTTTTGTTTTTCTTTATTTTTACATCTACAATACTGTATTCTTAATGCAAATAAGGCTCCATGGACCCTTAATAGGTTAGTTTAAAAGAGCCAACCGAAAGCAAAACAGGAATTTAATGCTCCAGAACACAGGCTACAGTTAGCTATCATAGTTCATCAATACAGTAGGTGTTTCAATCCATTACTCAGTAAATTACATGAGATTTTTCAAGATTAATTAAAATAAGCTTCATATTAATGATTTTGGCAAACTGTAGGTTAATGTAAGTGTTTTAAACAGTAACTTACTTATTACTTATCACAGTAACCTTTCCATATCTCCCCTAAATAAAGTCTAGATCGCTCTACCAAACACTCGTTAAACTCCCCAGTTCATGATACATTTAACTTATGATGGCTTTGTCAGAACATATCCTCATCATAAATCAGCGAGCACCTGTATAATACAACTCCATTAATGCATATAATGCCTTATACAGTGTGGATTTTCCGGGGATCTGGAACGGATTCATTCAATTTACATTATTCCTTATAGGAAAAATTTGCTCGGTACCTGTTGTTTTCGGTATCACTGCATTTCAATCTCAATAATTTGCTGTGAATCTTGTCCAAAATATTGTAAATTACAGACAAAAAGCTAATTACTTTAAATAATACTTGTAAAATTACATACAGTTTACAGCATAATGCAGGCAAACACAGTAGTAATTGATAAATATTTTAATTTAATACATATGACTACAGGTAATACACTGCACGTTAAACCATGAGGAAAAGTTGGTCACAGATGCAGCCTTGTTCCCCAAGAGTGAAACTCTGAAGCCTCTGATGAGGCAGGACACACATACTTATGGAGTAAGCAAGATACAAACTCAGCACGATGAACCAGTCACCAAATCACACCGGTTCATGTATCACCTCTGCCAAGATGAGGATTGAGTTGCTCATTGCAAATAGCTTCCTGGCACCATCAGTCCAGTGGTTGATGCAGAACAGGGGTGCCCCCATTACAGCTACAATCACTGGTAAAAGGTCTACTTGTTGTACAATAAGATATACATCTTGGGTCAATAACCCATATAGCAAGGATAGTAACATTTCTAACACCTTTGCTTTATTTCATCTGATTATGAACCATTGTTGGAACATTCTGTGGAATCTGAGATGTTATCTACGGTACAGAAGAAGGGATTGTGTCAGACAGAACACAATCTGCCAGATAGAAGTTAAGATCTGTGTATTATAAAATCCCTGCAGGGTTTACAAAAGATGCCGCTGATGTATGCAGTAATCCAATATTAATTTCATCATGTCAATTTTATTATTTTTTGTGTGCCTTGTCTAAGAATCTAACTTTCCCATTTGTTTTTCTCCTCAAAGCATCTGCAAACAACTGCATTTAGAAATAGGTCTTTATTATTCTTTTTTAGCCTTTTCCCTCACATATGCAACAATGCATATTATGTTTTCATAGGTGTCTGAAATAGCTGCATACATTTTCTGTGCCAGTCAAGAGATGAGGTGCCAAGACTTCATTATTCAGAAATATTCAACCTTTTAAAATCAAGTGTGCTTCCGTCCTCCTCTTTATGTCTGTTTAAAATGTAAGACATATGAAGCCCTGCTCTCATTTTAAGTCACAGACAAAAATCAATCCAAAGAATGACTCAGTGAATAATTTGAATGAAGGGTTGGAACGAAAACAACCCAGTAATGTCCTCACATAGTGTCTGGAGAAATGTATTTGAGGGGATCATCTGATTCTAGGCCCTCCAGCCTTTCCTCTATGCCGGGCAGCTGTGTGCCTGCTGGCAGCATGGCAGCCCCTGTTTGTCTTCTCCAGCCCACTAACTTCCATTGAAAAAGCTCGCCAAAAAGTAACAGGCGATCTATATCGCTTCCAAGCGAGCTTTTCTCCTGAGCTAGCAGTGCATCCAGCGGGGCTCTTTGTTATGGACTAGAGTGCGACACCTGCTTTCAGCTGTCAGTAAATCTGCCCAAGACTTTTAATCAAAGTAAACACAACGGAGGTGATAGATCCAGCAAATCCTTTACTAAACCCCTGGATTAGGGTGTTCAGAGAAAACCTTGCTCTTCAGTTTAGACTGACATTCAAATGGTCTTTGGACAGACACGCCTTCTCTGATATGCAAGAGAGGATAGGTCTGGCTTTCTTTTTTTTTTTTTTTTTAAATCTGCACACACACCTCCACACAAAGGTACTAGAAACTCTCAACACATCAGCTCTGCGTGTATCCTTTTAAATTCACTTATAAATTGACAAATCCAGCCAAACACTTCCTGAGAATCCTGCTCCAAGGGCTCACCGAATTTCACCTGAGGAAAAACAAGAATTAATGTAGACCATATATCAATTTCTGTTCATAGAACAAATTCTTGAAGGTAGCATGTGTTGTTCTAAAATTTCAGTGCACATTTCTGTATTAATGCTGCCATCACAGAACTGAAAATGACCTTTGCCAAGAGCACTGACCCAACACCCCATCCCATGACAGACCCTGGCTTTTGGACTTGTTGCTGATAACAGTGTGGATGGTCCTGATTCATCTGATCGCAGTACACATTTCCATTGTGTGATGGTCCATCCTAGATTCCTCAGAATATAAGGTAAACATGGTTTCTTTTTTGCACAGTAATGTTTTAAGTGGAATTTGTGAATGCAATTATATAGTGCTTGACAATGGTTTGTAAAAGTAAACCCTTGCCCATGTGGTTCTATCAGCTACTGATGAATGACAGTTCTTGATGGAGTGCCATCTGAGGGATCACACACTGAATTCCTCCAAATTCCTTGAATCATTAAATATGCAAATCCCTTCCAATCTTTGTATGAAGAACATTGCTTTTAAACAATGAGAATTTTCTCATGCATTTGCTGTCAAACTTGAAATCTTCTTCCCATCTTTGCTCCTCAAAGGAGGAACTCCTTTCATGGATACTGCTTTTGTACCAAATCATCATTACAATCACCTGTTGACATCACCAGTTTGAAATCAGATCATTATATATTTCTTATCCTATTAGTAAACCTAAAGTGCCTGTCCCAACTTTTTTTGGAACATGTTGCAGGCCTGAAATGGTCTCTCTCTAATCATGCTTGGTCCCACCCCACAGTCCGTGGTCCAACTCTTTCTTTAACTCCATGTCTCTCTTTGTATTTTGGAACCCCATTATTGGTGCTCTGGACCCAAACTTTGGGCTGTAATTGTGGAACTAAAGTAATTCCCTTCCCTAGCCACGGTAACACTACTCGCCACCAGCTCCATCACACAAGCCCAAATTCTTGCAGAAGACCAATAACCATTTTACAGATGATGGATAGTCTTGGTGAAAATTGGGACAGTTGGGGGGAAATGCACATTACAGACCAAGAAAATGCTCTACCTGTGTCTGTCCTTTGTGTTTTGAGGAGCAGAGAGGAACTGAAGAACCGATTAGGACTAGTTTCCAGTTAACACACAAGGTTTCATGACAGCACTGCATTTAAAGTGAACGCTTATCATCATGAATCTACTGCATTACTGAACAGATTAGTTACAAAAAACAAATCTTATTTCTTATTTTTTGAACATTCTGAACAATAAGCCACTAAACATCTAGTAAGACAGGGCTTGTTTTCTATGCGGACACTGCGGGTCTTGGTTTGGTTTCAGAAATGATTAGTAAACCACCAGCTCTATACAGAGTGCATCTAAAGATGTACATCACAACAGACCTCGTCTGGCAGAAGAGAATGGGGGAAAAAAGCCTAGTAACTTTGAGTAATTGGCAAGCTGAATTGCACCCCTCTCTCTTTCTCTATCTTTGCCTTGTAGAGATAAGCAGAGAAACAATCAAGAAGGCCGATCTCTACAAATCGGTGAGCTCTTGGCTCATCCATCTCCCCGGGCAACACAACAGAAGATATTGGAATAATAACTCAGGGATTACCAATATGTCGGCGTAGAGTTTTCTCATCTCCTCGCACCTCTTTGTCAGTTGGTTGAGATCAGCTCCATACTTCTCGATGGCCGTCTAGAGTCAGAGATGAAAAAAAAAGTTAGAATGAAGCTTACTCATCCTTGAAGTGGCAGAGCTGGCACACCAAGTGCCATTGAATTCTAAGGCTGTTATCACTGACACTTGGTCCCTAGTATTCTCAATCAAAGAAAGCTTTTTACAGTGAGTGGAAAGTTTGAATTTTCCCACCTGTTGAATGAGGCTTAGGCTACAGTGGTGCTTGAAAGTTTGTGAACCCTTTAGAATGTTCTATATTTCTGCATAAATATGACCTAAAACATCATCGGATTTTCACACAAGTCCTAAAAGTAGATCAGGAGAACCCAAATGTGACAAAAATATTATACTTGGTCATTTATTTATTGAGGAAAATGATCCAATATTACATATAAGTGAGTTACATAAAAGTACGTGAACCTCTAAGATTAGCAGTTAATTTGAAGGTGAAATTAGAGTCAGGTGTTTTCAATCAATGACAATCAGGTGTGAGTGGGCACCCTGTTTTATTTTAAAAACAGGGATCTATCAAAATCTGCTCTTCACAACACGTTTGTGGAAGTATATTATGGAACGAACAAAAGAGATTTCTGAGGACCTCAGAAAAAAGTTGTTGATGCTCATCAGGTTGGAAAAGGTTACAAAACCATCTCTAAAAAGTTTGGACTCCACCAATCCACAGTCAGACAGATTTCGTACAAATTCAAGACCATTGTTACCCTCCCCAGGAGTGGTCGACCAACAAAGATCACTCCAAGAGCAAGGCGTGTAATAGTTGGTGAGGTCACAAAGGACCCCAGAGTAACTTCTAAGCAACTGAAGACCTCTTTCACATTGGCCAATGTTAATGTTCATGAGTCCACCATCAGAAGAACACTGAACAACAATGCATGGCAGGGTTGCAAGGAGAAAGCCACTGCTCTCCAAAAAAGAACATTGCTGCTCGTCTGCAGTTTGTTAAAGATCACGTAGAGAAGCCAGAAGGCTATTGGAAGAATGTTTTGTGGACGGATGAAACCAAAATAGAACTTTTTGGTTTAAAAGAAAGGTGTTTCTTTTTTGGAGAACGGAAACACTGCATTCCAGCATAAGAAAACCTTATCCCGTCTGGGGGGGTGAAACATGGTGGTGGTAGTGTCATGGTTTTTTGTGGCCTGGTTTTGGGCCTGTTTTTGCTGGCATCTGGCCACATCCTGGGCCAGGAACGGCTTGCCATCATTGATGAAACAATGAATTCAGAATTACATAAGAGACTTCTAAAGGGAAATGTCAGGACATCTGTCCATGAACTGAATCTCAAGAGAAGGTGGGTCATGCAGCAAGACTACGACCCTAAGCACACAAGTCGTTCTACCAAAGAATGGTTAAAGAAGAATCAAGTTAATGTTTTGGAATGGCCAAGTCAAAGTTCTGACCTTAATCCAATCGAAATATTGTGGAAGGACCTGAAGCGAGCAGCTAATGTGAGGAAACCCACCAACATCCCAGAGCTGAAGCTGTTCTGTACGGAGGAATGGGATAAAATTCCTTCAAGCTGGTGTGCAGGACTGATCAGCAGTTACAGGAAACGTTTAGTTGCAGTTATTGCTGCACAGGGGGGTCACACCAGATACTGAAAGGAAAAGTTCACATACTTTTGCCACTTACTAATATGTAATATTGGATCATTTTCATCAATAAATAAATGACCAAGTGTAATATTTTTGTCTCATTTGTTTAACTGGGTTCTCTTTATCTGCTTTTAGGACTTGTGTGAAAATCTGATGATGTTTTAGGTCATATTTATGCAGAA
This sequence comes from Ancistrus triradiatus, assembly GCA_025084515.1. Lineage (NCBI taxonomy): Eukaryota > Metazoa > Chordata > Actinopteri > Siluriformes > Loricariidae > Ancistrus > Ancistrus triradiatus. The sequence goes on along the minus strand of JAJAGP010000217.1, from coordinate 356,855 downwards.
ATATAGAAAATTCTAAAGGGTTCACAAACTTTCAATGATTGAAATGTCATTTTTCTTTTAACAATACATAGCTATAATCTCTATAAACAGTTACATGTCCCATCTAATTCAGCTGACATTAGTTCTTACAAAGTACAATGGTACCTCAGTTCTCGATCACCTTGTATTCTTAGTGCAAATAAATCTTCAAGGCTAAAAAGGTTAGTTATCAGAGACAACCGAAAGGAAACAAAGGCTACAGTTAGCTTAGCAGTTATGCTAGTTAGAGTTTACCATACAGCAAGTCTTTTGCTTTTACTTTTCACTTTCAATCCATTACTCACTAAATTACATTATATTTTTCAACAACTTTATTATAAAATAAGATTTGTGTTAATGATTTTGGCCAACCCTAGGTTAATGTAGTGTTTTAACAATAAGCAATAAGGTCGGCTCCGATATGACACAGTATAGATATATTAAACTCATTGGTTCTGGATACATTTAACTTATGATAGATTTGTTGGAACATATCCCCATCATAAATCAGGGAGCAGCTGTACAATACGACTCCACTGATGCATATAATGCCTTATACAGTGTGGATTTTCTGGGGGTCTGAACAGATTAATTCAATCCATATTATTCCTTTTGGGGAAAATGTGCTCGGTAGTTATTGTTTTCGGTGCTCGACAAAAAAACAATTTAACAACGAGAACCGAGGTACCACTCCATAGTGTACAAAATAATACATAATTACACAGTGAGAATATAAACTTACCTTTAGATCTTTGGAAAATTTGGAGTGCTGTGTGCCAAGGTTTTTCCACTTGCATGTTTTCCTGTACTGAATGACCTTCTGTAACTCATTCTTCACAACTACAAGGTTAGACAAGGTACTGATCATCCATCTTCCATGCGTGCTGAGGCAGAACCTTCTTTTAAATGGCCTCTTTCTGCAGGGCCCACATCGGCACAATGGAGATCTTACATGGCGTGTCAAGTCTTTGAGCTTATAAACCAAGCTATCTGAGCCCATCGCCTCAGAGAAAGTTACTATTGCTCTTGGTTAAACCTGACAGCAGCACATCAATCATCAGCGAGTTCAATAATTCCGTACTTTCACCCTCTTACTCTGTGACATTCAGCCAAACAGCAACAAGTTTTACATAAATTTTACGTTATGTATAGAATTTGGGAAACATTTGGTGCCACTTTTACAGCAGGTAATATCTTGAAGTGTTTCTGATATACAGCACTGTGCAAAAGTCTTAGGCCACAATTACATTTGTTGTTTTAGCAGTGGTACAACAACCATATGAACCACATTGATTATCGGACCCAAAAATTTCAAACTTGCAATCGCCAATCCATAATGCTCGTTTTCTCTGATCTTCATTTTCACCCAGTTCCCTTTCCAAAAATGTGGTTTCTTGCCTGCTACCCTTCCAGAAAGAACATTCCTGATCAAGATTCTTCAGACTGTAGTTTCAGTTATAGTCTTTTGACTAAAATGTAATTTAGCTTTACTCATAATTTAGTCATCTGAATTGTTTTTAGTTTTAGTATACTTTTCGTGGACAAATTATAATAAGACTAAAGTCGACTAAATCTACAGTAGCTTTAGTTGACTAAAATATGAAATGTAAAGGTTACACTACGTAAATGCCTTTTCAACATTTCCCTTTCAAAATGAAACGTCTACAAGCATGCATTGATAATAAAAGTATACATTAAAGTGGTTATTACTCAAAATTTCCACCGTAGATCTGCTTCACACTCGATGTGGACGTTCAGCAGATATTCTAGAATAGAGTCAAGTTGGAATGACTGATGTATTATAAGATCTAATTAAGATATAAGCTCAGGTCTATATGCATGAATTATAATAACCGTACACATTGAAATGGTCACCAAAACTCATATTTTCCATCAAAGATCTGCTTCAAACTCGGTGTTGACACTCATGAGATATTGTACAATAGAACCAAGTTAGAATAAATGATATATTTTGGGTTTTACAACATATAAGGTCAGCAGATCGGATATATGTGCATGCTCTCTATGCATTTATTCATAATATGGTGTTATGTTAGCCGAATACTCCTTAAATATAATATGATAAGTTAATAATATCCTCGTCACGAACTGAAAACATATTTTAATCCCTATTTAATTGCCATTTAGTTGCAGATAGCTTGACTGCAGTTTCAGGACGACTTGCCTGCAGATGTCATTTAAACTTTGCTGTCTTTATACCGGAGATGGTTGTCCCACACGGTTTATAAAGAGTCTTGTTTTCCTTGATATCAAATGAGAAATGTGCCCATATATCGACTCTCCTCCTTCTCAGCTGTTGACATTGTCGAGTTGGTACCATTGCTAAAACAATGATATATCTAATCTAATGGTGGCCTAAGACTTTTGCGCAGTACTGTATGTGTGTTTAAAGCAGATCCATTCTTAATCTCAAATATTAAAAAGAAATAATACTTACCATCTACCTCGGCTGTTAGACCTTTAATTGATGCTAATGGAAACACAAAGAAACACATTAAATGGAAATCAATGAAGGCCATAAAAGCCACAATGCAGCCGTCACTTTTGATCTGATTTTGACTAGTTTACCTCCAGGGACAGTCTCAAATTCTGTCAACTCGTGAAAAAACGTAGCCAAACGAGGTTCGTGCAACATAATCTGCTCCACAAGGGCATGCATCAAGGTGAACTTCTTCTCATTCCCTCGTAACTGCAAAAGCTATGGAGAGAGGAGAAGAGACCGTGAGTGATGAGGAAGATTTTCATGCACCTGCACCTCCACCTGAGAAACCACAAACCACAGGCACAAGTAAGACACACACAGGTTTGTCTAACTAGAATTCTACATCTACACTGTTTTTTTATTAAACATTAATTGTGAAAAATAATGAATACTACTACTAGTAATAATAATTATTATTATAATTTATTTATTTTCTATGTGAAACAAGGTCAAATTTCCATACACTGGATAGCTCTACTATTCTGGAGACATTTGGTGCTCATAATAAAGAGGGATATACAGAATAAACATGCCACCTCTACACACACAGACACACACACACACAAGTTTGTCTCAATATCGTTGTGAGGCCTATTCATTGACATAATGATAACTGCAGCTAATTAATGCTACACCGACACCTAACCCTAACCTTTACCGCATTACCCTAAGAGCAAAGCTTTTGACTCTTTTGGTTTTTCCAAAAGAAAGTTGCAGTTTTTGTAAAAAACAAAGCAGTTGTGCCTCTGGGGACCAGCAAGATGTCTCCAACAGGCCAAACGTGTCAGATCTTTCTATAAGGTTAGGGGACAACTGCAACCCCTAACCTTAACCTCAATAGCCTAAAGCAAGTGCTTTTGGTTTTTTAATGAATTCCAAATTCAAATTTCCAGGTTTTCCTACATCGTAGGGACATTTGGTCCTCACAGAGTACAGCAAGACAAGGTACACATGTACACACACACACGTCACGTGATCCTTGTGAGGCCTTTCCATTCACATAATGATTACTGTAGCTAATTCATGCTACACCTATACCTAACCTAACCTTAGTAACCTATAGCAAGTCAGATCTTTCTATCCCCACAAACACACTCCTAACAGGACCCTAGGTACAGGATTTATGGGTGCAATTACACATAGTTCTCTTGTGTGTATGCCTTTATGTTTGCGTGAGTGACAGATGCAGTCCGGAGATAATCCAAGGCCAGAGAGAGAGGGAGAATTTCAAAAATCAAAACCCACTTGCTACTTTCATAGCGCAGAATTACTGCATGGTACTCACACACATACTATTTACACAGTGCAAAATCACAGGGGAAAATCTGAACGTGTCCATGACCTTGTAGTCTTACTAAATCGTGCTTCATTTGTGAAGGCTGGGATATGCTGTTCTACAAAGATCCCCAAGACTTTCCTCACTTACTTATTATTGCACTAAGGCCACAACACAAAATGTCTTTTCCTTTGGTGGCTGTGTTTTTTGACAATTCAAGGCAAGAAGACGTCAGTAGAGCATGTTTTCCAACGTACTGGATTAAAAGTGAATGAATGTGTATTAAAGCTACCTCCAAAAATAACTATTCTGTGGTTGCCATCAAGTTGTCCACTTAAATACACTTTAAAACATTACAACAGGTAAAAAGTCTTTTAATTTCCCAAGCAAGTTTGATGCATTACTCAGTACATGACTCCTTCATTCATTTTACCACTGTATGAAAGAATCAACTCTCCAATGAAACTCTTATTTTTGTGAAAATGTATAAAAAAAACAAAACAAAACACAATATCATATATATTCTTTACACAAACAATGCTGCTACTTTGTGAGCATTTGAGGTGGCACAGGGTCACATGCTGACATGACTGGCCATATCTACTGTGATCAGCATCTGGTGCAGCAACAGTTGGGTAACCATATACAGTGCATCCGGGAAGTATTCACAGCGCTTCACTTTTTCCACATTTTGTTACGTTACAGCCTTATTACAAATTGTATTAAATTAATCTCTTTCCTCAAAATTCTACACAAAATACCCCATTATGACCATGTGAAAAAAGTTTTCTTGAGAGTTTTGAAAATGTATTAAAAATAAAAAACAAAGAAATCATATTTACATAAGTATTCACAGCCTTTGCTTAATACTTTGTAGAACAACTACAGCCTCAAGTCTTTTTGAATATGATGCCACAAGCTTGGCACAAAAAACTTTAGGCAGTTTTGCTCATTATTCTTTGCAGTACCTCTGAAGCTCCATCAGGTTGGATGGGAGACGTCTGTGCACAGCCATTTTCAGATCTCTCCAGAGATGTTCAATCGGATTCAAGTCTGGGCTGGGCCACTCCAGGACATTCACAGAGTGGTCCTGAAGCCACTCCTTTGAGATCTTGGCTGTGTGCTTTGGGTCGTTGTCCTGCTGAAAAATGAACCGTCGCCCCAGTCTGAGGTCAAGAGCGCTCTGGAGCAGGTTTTCATCCAGGATGTCTCTGTACATTGCTGCATTCATCTTTCCTTCTATCCTGACTAGTCTGCCAGTTCCTGCTGCTGAAAAACATCCCCATAGCATGATGCTGCCACCACCATGCTTGACTGTAGGGATGGTATTGGCCTCGTGATGAGCAGTGCCTGGGTTTCTGCAAACATGACGCCTGGCATTCACACAAAAGAGTTCAATCTTTGTCTCATCGACCAGAGAATTTTGTTTCTCATGGTCTGAGAGTCCTTCAGGTGCCTTTTGGCAAATTCCAGACGGGCTGCCTTGTGCCTTTTACTAAAGGAGTGGCTTTCGCCTGACCACTCTGCCATACAGGCCTGATTGGTGGATTGCAGAGATGGTTGTCCTTCTGCAAGGTTCTCCTCTCTTCACGGAGGAACGCTGGAGCTCTGACAGAGTGACCATCGGGTTCTTGGTCACCTCCCTGACCAAGGCCCTTCTCCCCTTATCGCTCAATTTAAACGGCCGGCCAGCTCTAGGAAGAGTCCTGCTGGTTCCAAACTTCTTCCATTTACGAATGATGGAGGCCACTGTGCTCATTGGAACCTTCAAAGCAGCAGAAATTTTTCTGTATCCTTCCCCAGATTTGTGCCTCGAGACAATTTTGTCTCGGCGGTCTACAGACAATTCCTTTGACTTCATGCTTGGTGTTTGCGCTCTGACATGCAGTCAACTGTGGGACCTTATATAGACAGGTGTATGCCTATCCAAATTATTTCCAATCAACTGGATTTACCACAGGTGGACTCCATTTAAGCTGTAGAAACATCTCAAGGATGATCAGTGGAAACAGGATGCACCTGAGCTCAATTTTGAGCTTCATGGCGAAGGCTGTGAATACTCGCGTAAATGTGATTTCTTAGTTTTTTATTTTTAATACATTTTCAGAACTCTCAAGAGAACGTTTTTCACATGGTCATAATGGGGTATTTTGTGTAGAATTTTGAGGAAAGAGATTTATTTAATACAATTTGGAATAAGGCTGTAACGTAACAAAATGTGGAAAAAAGTGAAGCGCTGTTGAATACTTCCATGATGGCACGTATATGTATACATACGGACGCATGCATTCATGCGCCACACACGCGCACAAGACCAAAGAGCTGTCGAAGGACACCAGAAGAAAATTGCTAGACCTGCACCAGGATGGAAAAAGAGGAATCTACAAATAGGCAAAAAGCAGGTTGGTGGTGAATAAATCAACTGTGGGAGCAAATTGTAAAAAAAATGGAAGACATACAAGATCATTGATAATCCCTTGATCTTCATCCCGTGGGGTCCAAAATGATCATGAGAAACGGTGAGCAATGCCAGAACTACACGGAGAGGGGACCTGATTAATGACCTGCAGAGAGCTGGGGGACCAACGTACCACAAGGGGCTACCATTCAGTAAAACACTACGCCAAGAGAAGGACTCGGATCCTGCCAGTGACAGGCGTGTCCCCCTGCTCAAGACAGTAACATGTCCAGGCCCCATCTGAAGTTTGCCAGAGAGCATATAAGGATGATGTCCAGAAGAGGATTGGGAGAATATACATGTGGTCAGATGAAACCAAAATAGAACTTTTTGGTAAAAACTCAACTGGAGGAAAAAGGATGCTGAGTCGCATCCCAAGAACACCATACCTACTGTGAAGCATGGGGATGGAAACATCATGCTTTGGGCTGTTTTTCTGCAATGGGGACAGGACAACTGATCCGTTTTAAGAGAAGAATGAACGAGGCCATGTATCATGAGATTTAAAGCCAAAACCTTTTTCCATTAGTGAGAGCATTGAAGATGGAACATGGCTGGATCTTCCAGTATGACAATGATCCCAAGCAAAAAAGCATCAACATCCTGGAGTGGCCTAGCCAGTCTCCGGACCTCAACCCCATAGAAAATTTGTGGAGGGAGTTGCCCAGCGACAGCCCCGAAACATCACTGCTCTAGAGGAGATCTGCATGGAGGAATGGGCCAAAATACCAGCTACAGTGTGTGCAAACCTGGTGAAGACTTACAGGAAACGTTTGACCTCTGTTATTGCCAACAAAGGTTATGTTACAAAGTATTGAGTTGAACTTTTGTTACTGATTAAATACTTATTTTCCACCATAATTTACAATGAATTCTTTTTTCACATTTTGTCTCTGATAGTTGAAGTGTACCTATGATAATTACAGACAGAAAATTACAGACCTCTCTCATCTTTCTAAGTAGGAGAACCTCCACTATCAGTGGCTGACTAAATACTTTTTTGCCCCACTGTACATATATCATCATTATATTTACACATATAAAGTTTCATTCGATTCCAGCAACTCATTCTTGGTGAGTTATATTTTTTGGTAATGAGTGTATGTAACAGCCCTGTGACAGATTGGGCACACTTTCGCTTATGCACAGTTATCCAGGGACGGGATGCAACAGCCCCTGCAACCCTGACCAGTAAAAAGCAGTGTTAAAACATGAACAAAAGAATGCAGCTCTTTGCGAGTGAATCCAAATTAAAGCACAGTGGCGACTTGGCTTTGTCTCGGTTATGTTGTTTTACAATTTATATTCCCACAATGATCTCAAAGAAACAATTGGACAGTCAGTAAAGCAGCAGCATATGTAAAAAGTGAGGAAAAAGGGACTGCACTCATCTATTCTGGGTCTCCTGCTGATAGCAGCTCTCATCTTCTTTATCTTTTAGCACTAGTACTTTTCAGAAACAAAACAACATTTTGAAGGTTTGAAGGCCAAAGAAAGAGCAGACTGCAGTGTCTCATTAGCCATAGAAGAAGCCTTTTCACATCTGGAGCAAATGCCCTTAAATCTTGCTGCCGCGGGAGAGGATTTGCACAGCACCGGCCGATAACAATCGATACAAATTACTGCCATGGCACTAACAACTCAGCCAGGCTTGAAATAATCTCAAAACAAATGCATGACACAGGAAGCATGAGGCTAATGAAGGTGGGTGCCTAACAAGTTTTGGCTCTCTCATTTCTACCTAAGTGAAAGTAATAACGGGGTCTATGAAAGAAAGGGTGACCTGTGTAATCTGTGTAAATTTGCAAGCTGTCATATAGATTTGTTCACTAACAAGAGATGGGGAGGACTGGGGGGGTGCATGAATGGTAGAGGACAAGTGAGTATCAGTGCACTTTATCAGAGCAACAATGAAGGACAGAAGAGATGGGGAAAAAGAAGGAAGGCCACAGTGAACAAGAGAGAAAGCACAAATATCAACAATAAAATTGTGTTGTGTCATCATTTATCTTTTCCCTTGGTCAGGATCAGAGAAGGTTCATGGAAACACAAACCACACTGCAGGCACACCCTGAAAAGGGTGCTAGTCCATTGCAGCGCATTTCACACTTACACCTAAAAGGTTGTAATGTTCATTATTGAAATGTTAGTTTAACATGATTATAAAAGGTGTTTTACATTTACAGTACTGTGCAAAAGTATTAGGCATTCTATATTCTGTTTATTTTCTAATTGTTCTTTATTTAAGTTTTTGTGGTCACTGAATTTTGTACATCTACAATTACAGACCGTAGTCCATCTTTCTCTCTACGTAATTTGTTCGTCCTATGTATTCTGTTCTCTAATGATCAGGACCCTCACAGGACCACCACAGATCAGGTACTATTTGGGTGGTGGATCATTCTCAGCACTGCAGTAGCGCTGAGTGGATCAGACATAGCAGTGCTGCTGGAGTTTTCAAACATCTCAGTGTCACTGCTGGATCAAAAGTAGTTCACCAGGCAAAAATGTCCAGCCACCAGCATCCTGTAGGCAGCCTTAGAGGATGACTAACACAAACTAAGCAGGAACAGATGTACTACTGTCTTTGAGTTTACATCTACAATGTGGAGCAAAAGTGAATGTCTCTAATAAAGTGGACAGTGAGTGAACAGTGTTTTAAAACAATCTTTATCCCTGAGACTGTTTGGTCTTAGCAGGACCAACCAATCTCACAAACATTATTTGTCACTTTTGTTTTGTTCAATAAAAAGTTGCAGTTGCAGGTCAGGACTAAATGGAGAAATGATACTGCCAGATTCAGGCAAATTCTGATTCCTCTGGTAGATGATGGGCAGGTGGTTCACCATACAGCATGACAACAACTCGAAACACACTACCAAAAAAAAAAACCCAAGAGGAACACAAACACAAGGACCAGAAAGGATGCAACAAACCAGGAACAAAGGGAAATGAGCAGTAATCCAGTGAAATGCCAGACAAGAAAGTAACTGGGATTAAGCGTATAAAGAGGCAGGGTTCAATTACAGCCTGCTGTTGAAGCCAAAAAAGGTCAGAGGAGGGCTATGCAGGATGATGTTGCTAATAAGCACACATCATCATGACAGACGCAATTCAGAATCCAGCAATGAGTGCTCAGGGTGCCCAGTTCATCACAATCACTCACTTATTGGACTCACCATCCAGCATGACAACAACTCTAAACACACTACTAAAAAAAAACCATACGATGGCTTCAAGATAGGAAGATGAATGTCTTTGAGTGGCCAAGTAAGATCCCTGACCTAATTGTGGATGTGAAGTGAGCAGTCCTTTACCAGTCGCCATGAAATCTGACTGAATTTGAAAAATTCAGAAAGACTGTTCCGATATTCCCCTATCTAAGTTTGAAAAGCTTGTAGAGACATATTCAAACAGACTGACTGCTCTAATTAAAGCATGGATTTATAAATGATTAAATCGGGGGGGCTGACACCTTTTCCAACCCTGGTTTTCATTTTTAAAAATAAATTTTCTTTTATTAAATTTCAGGAAATCTTTTTTCCTGTTGCTTGAATGTTGTAAGGAAGAAATTACTACCTAAAGACATCTAGTGAATATTTTAAAGGGTTATTTTGATTTTCTATAAGAACTCTTCTGGTTTGACAATTGGCTAGTTAGACTGCTTTTTTTAAAAATTGTTCCAGGTATGCACCATTTAATGTCCTCATTACATTCTGTGCAACAGGACATTGAACGAAATGGCCATTGACCCGACATTGACATTGTCACACAGAAGTGTAGTAATTTGCACAGTATTTTGTTTTAAACAAGAATATTAATTCAAACAATGTGAAACATCTATCACAGTACTGTACAGTACTGTAATTGTTATCTTCGTATCCCTTGTAATATTTTAAACACTTATCGAAAACAAAAAACAAAAGAAATATTACATGTTGTTTTCTGCCTTAAAGACTGCGATTCTCTTTTTGGTCAGCAGGTGTCGTAAAGGTTTGCTCGTACTCGTTTTCTGTCATTCAGAATGTATATGAACAGATCTTTATTTAATATTTTAATTCTTAAGACCTCGGATGTTATAGCAAGCGGACATTGATCAGATGGATGTTAAACTGTGCATACCTGTAATATTACAGATGAAGCTATTCAAATTACTATTGCAGTGATACCTCGGTTCACGACCACCTTAGAACTCACATTCAGTGATGCATTTTGACTAGAAAAGTTTGTCTTAGTTCACGTTGTTTGCTCGGTACTCTGTGCACTTGCTTAAACGTGTAGGAGTCAAGCCATGTGTCTCCTTTCAGCCAAAACTCAATGCAAGATTCATTACACAGTGATTCAGTGATTCAGATTCACAATAGCGGTTGCTCAGTGAACATGTTTATTGTGTTTTTCTTTATTTTTTAATCTACAGTAATGTATTCTTAGTGCTAATAAGTCTGCATGTGTCCTAAAAAGGGTTGCACTGACTGCCAACTGACAGGGAAACAGTAACTTAATGCTCCAGAACACAGGCTGCAGTTAGCATTAGCAGCTATGCTAGCGCCCCGAGTTCATCAGTAGAGTAAGTGTGTTGCTTTTACTTTTCACTTATCAATCCAGTACTCACTAAATTTCATTATATTTCCAATACTTTTTTTAAATAAAATAAACTTTGTGTTAATGAATGTAGGTTAATGTAAGTACATTACCTTACTTATCATTACTGATCATAGGCTCCTCTTTTATATAGTATGGACCACTCTACCAAACTCAGTTCATGATACATTTAACTTATGATGGATTTGTTGGAACATATCTCCTTTATAAATCAAGGAGCACCTGTAAAATATAACTTCATTAATGCATATAATGCCTTATACAGTGTGTATTTTCTGGGCGTGTAGAACGGATTAATTCCATTTACATTATTCCTTAAAGGAAAACTGTGCTGTTCTCGACAAGCCTTCTGAAACAAATTAACAACGAGAACTGAGATACCACTGTACTCATTAATTTAAGTCATATTCTCATTGTTATTAAACATTCCTAATTACATTAATGCTTACATAAACCTGAACATCTCCAGAGCTACATGTGATGTGAACATCTACTAGGCTCATGCACAGTGATATGAGTAAAGTGCTAACTAAAAATGAAGACACTTCTGCATATGACCTCAATGACATTGGTGTTTGAAGAGTAAGCAAAATGCTCTGTATGGGTAACAATCTCTGTCCCTGCCAGTCTGCGCCATCCGTATCTTAGTAGGCTTTGCTCACAATTAGTTCCTAACCATACATTTTTTCTTAAGCAAAACTTGTAAAAGGATTTAAAGGCTTATTCTCATGACCTCGTCTTATGTAATACAAGCACCAGCTGTAGGCCGACAACCCTGATCAGCATAAAGCACTCACTGAAAAGAAAGCGTATAAATAAGCTGCAATTAAAAAGTAAATCCAAGCTTTGTTGATTTAATTATTTGATTCAATACCAACTTAACGTCAGTCAAAATTTTCAATGTCTTGTTACTAACATTCAAGCAAACATGTTCCAACAAATACTTCATAATGTGTTGTCAATGCATTTGACTTACATTTTAGATATTGCATAAACAAGTCTTTCAGATATAGTAATGAGATGCAGCAAGCGTCATAACTGTGCTGGATTATGTATCTGAATAATATGGACAGCATGGAAAATCCATTGAAAAAAACGTGTTTCTTCCATTAACTTTGACTTTCATTTAATTGCAGACGGTATGAACCTGAGATATTTCAGATTTTTTTCTGGTCAACTTAACCCTTTCATACATGAATTATGATAACCTACTTACCCAAGTGTTTTTATTACTCTTTGGGCATGGAAAAAATAAATAAATAAATAAATAATTAAACATGCATTTTTCATGGAGTTGGTCCATTAGTGTGGACAACATGCGTTTGAACCTCAACTAATTTAATATGTTTTTAAGATAACAGTCAATAAAATTAGCTTTTGTGAGTATATAACACATAGAAAGGCACAAAAGCGTCCACTCTAGTGGCTATGGAAGAAAACAGCTATTGAATTGCTGTCCACTGTAGTAACCACTATTCGTGAAAGGGTTATTTAAATTTGTTAATAAACATTCATTCCTGCATTTCAGGCCCGCAACACATTCCGAAAAAAGTTGGGACGGGGCAATTTCGGGCTAGAAATGAATTAAAACAATGTACCTCAAAGAAAGATTGGAAGGGATTTGCATATTTCTTCCACTACAGTGCATAATATCATTAAACGATTCAAGAAATCTGCATTTTCCATACTGTCCCAACTTTTTCTGATTGGGGATGGTACAAACCTGCAATAAGATAAAGGTTACATACAGACATATTAGATTAAGACCTTCCCTTGTTTTTACCCTCAATGTCCATTTTATCAGTTCCACGTACCATATAGGAGCACTTTGTAGTTCTACAATTACAGACTGTAGTTCATCTGTTTCTCTACATACCTCACAGGACCCCCACAGATCAGGTACTATTTGGCTGGTGGATCATTCTCAGCACTGCACTAATGTGGTGGTGGTTTTGTGTTAGTGTGTGTTGTGCTGATATGAGTGGATCAGACACAGCACTGTTGCTGGAGTCTTTAAACACCTCAATGTCATTTCTGGACTGACAATAGTCCACCAACCACAACTATCCAGCCAACAGCATCCTGTGGGCGTGTCCTGTGAGCACTGATGAAGGATTGGAGGATGACTAACACAAACTGTCCAACAACAGACAAGCTACATCTACAAGGTGGACCAACTAGGAGTGTCTATAGACGGACTACAGACTATAATTAAACAGAGGTTAATATGATAGACAGTGAGTGTAGAAATAAAAGGTGGTCATAATATTCTGATATGACTGTGTATATTTACTGTATACTGTATGTTAAGTCCATGGGCAACATACATGTGTCATATTGCCACTAGCATTTTTTCAGATTGTCGTGTTTCCATTTTAGTTTTCCTTTGCACCAGTGGACGAAAAAGAACAGTGAGAGTCTTCCAGACGGTGTGTGTGACAGAGATAGCATGAGAATGAGACACACATAAGGAGTAAGGCAGACAGAAACAGAAGCCTTATATGCCAATAAGATGTCTTATTAGCCTTTGGTCCACAGTAGGTCATAGCTCGTTCCTACCTTCGTTAAGGATGAGAGACGGAATCCCTTGGCCTTTTCTTTGCCTGCATGCTGGTTGAGGTAATTGCCAATGGTCAGCAGGTACTCGAGCACGTACACTAAAGATTCGCTGCCCCATAGCTGACGACACATGATGATCTTGTGGCTAATCAGCTGCAAGACAAACAGAGAGAGGCTGGTGAATGTCATCTCCCAGTACACAAGGAGAACGCAACCCTGATTTCTCACGAGCACTCCTGTTAATGATGTCCTAGGCATATCAGAGCACAGCCACAGTTTAAGAACAGTCATTCTTTCAGAATAAAACTGACCTGATCAAGGAACTGATCAAGGCCTGAGCTCCGATCATAGGAATGAACTGAATAAGTTGGAAAATAAAAACGAACTGAGAATCCCATAGCTATTCAATGAAAAATGATTTGATATTTTCCTCTTTTTTCACAGTTTTCAAACTAGACAAGCATAGGTAGCTATACTACAACCCCAAATCAGAAAAGGCTGGGATGGTATGGAAAACACACAGTGTTTCTTACATTTACTTTGACTTTTATTTCATTGCAGACGGTCTGAACCTGAGACATTTCATGATTTGTCTGGTCAATAAATTCCATTTATTAATAAACCCTTACCATTTCAGGCCTGCAATAGACTCCAAAAAAAAGCTAGGATGGTAAAGCATTTACGGCTTTGTAATGTTGCCGTTCCTTTTCACCACACTTAAAATATGTTTTGGCACAGAGGATACCAAGTGATTTATTGTTTATTTTGTCCTATTCTTCCTGAAAACATGTCTTAAGATGTGCAGGATCAAAGTCACATTTTTTGTTTGAAAATGATCGACCCATTCTCTATTGGGGACAGGTCAAGACTGCAGACAGGCCAATCCAGTACCCGTACCCTCGTCTTCCGCAGCTATGCCTTTGTAATGACTGATTTTTGCATTGTCTTGTTGAAAAATGCATGGCAGCATATGTTGCTGTAAGATCTCAATGTACTTTTATGCATTAATGCTGCCACAGAAGTGTAAATTACCATTGCCAAGGGCACTGACATAACCCCATACCATGACAGAGCCTGGCTTTTGGACTTGTTGCTGATAACAGTCTGGATGGTCCTTGTTGTCTTTGGTCTGAAGCTCATGGCTTCCATTTTTTCCCAAAAAAATATCTGGAACACTGATTGGTCTGACCACAATACACATTTTCACTAAGATCCTAGATGCCTCGGAGCCCAGAGACGTCGATGCCACTTCAGGACATGGACAAGGCTTCTCTTTTGCTCAGTAACGTTTTAAGTGGCATTTGTGAATGTAACTCTAGCCTACAATTCTTGTGAATTGTAGTACTTCACAAAGGTTTGCCAAAGGCCCTTGGCCTTAACACACTAAAATCCCTCCAGATTCCTTGAATCGTTTAATGATAATATGCACTGTAGAGGGGGAAATATGTAAATCCCTTCCAATCTTTCTTTGAAGTACATTGCTTTTAAACAATAATTTTCTCACGCATTTTTTGATAAACTAGTGATACTCTGGCCATCTTTGCTCATCAAAGACTCAGTCTTTCTTGGATGCTGCTTTTGTACCAGATCATGATTATAATCACCTGTTTGAAATCACATCATTATTTAGTTTTTTTTAGTTCATTACCGGCTCTAAATTGCCACTGTCCCAACTTTTTTTGGAGGCCTGAAATGCAGGAATGGATGTTTATTAACAAATGAAATGAAGCTGACCAGAAAAAAAAGAAATATCTCAGGTTTGTATTGTCTGCAATGAAATAAAAGTAAATGTAAGAAACACTGTTTTTTAATGGGCATTTTCCATACTGTTCCACATTTTCTGATTTAGGGTTGTATAAAGGTACCTGACATTAATGAGTAAACATAAATTCATGCACATGATACATCACGAATCATCATGACTATGCATTTTAAGTGAGCATGTGTCATACATGCCTTCATGCAGGAGCAATATATCTATTCATGTAATAATTAAGGTAGAGCATGAATGTTAAGCATTACTAAAGCATTACTTCTTCATGAGTTCATGATGTTTGTGCCCCTCGCCGTTACCGAGGCTTATTCTTCTTATATACTGCAGATCAGAACCCCGGTCTCAGACCGAACTGGCAATATCTATCCATTACCTCTTATTAATTAGCGTAAATGAGATGCACTGAATTAATTTAGCCAGCCTGGTTAACATTCACATTCATTCCACAGCTAACAAGCTGGTTTATATTCCTGTGCAATTTCAAAGTGCAAAGAGTGGTGCTGCTCTTGAATTCCTGCTCTGCTCTGAGTCAGTGGGCATTAATTGGGGATGCTTTACACATTGCTGGTTCTCAACAAGTTTCACACCTGTTCTCCTGATGCTGGATAGAGCAAGTGAAAAGAAAATGCCTGTGAATGGAGACCAGGAACTAGTCCACAACCTTGTGGGGTAGACCTTGCTATAACCTTGAAAAAATTGTCACTACTCCCTTTATACACATGAGAAATGCCATTCCACTACCCAATGAATTTGGATTTATGCAAAAATGGGCAGTTATTGAAAGCTATTTTAGTCTTAGATGTATCAGACAATCATTTTGAAATCAGAACATCATTTTGGCATTCACTTGCACAAAAAAGTAAGGCTGCCCTGTTCAGCCGAGTAGGAGTCCGTGGTTCATGTCTCCATTACCCCAGGCAGGAGTTCCCAGTGACATCTGTCTGTCGTACTGATTCCTCCAGTGGGAAATGCCTGTCTTCAGCACAAAATTCTGCCCATCAGTATTCAGAGTACAGACATTCTGTAGATATTGATTTGAGAACAGGGCAGGGTTTTCCCATAACACCTGTTTGTCTCGGAAATTAGCATTTTACAGGCTGATAGTGTTCCTTGAGGACAGACGGTGGCAGAATAGTTAGTGCCGTCACCTCACAGCTTCTGAGACATTGGTTTGAGTCCCTGTTTGGAGTTTGCATGTTCTTACTCTGACTGCATGGTTTCCTCAGGGTATTCCTCTCTCATTCCTAAGATGTGTTAGGTTTACAGACATATCTAAATTTCCTGTATCTTCTATTATGCCATTGCTAAAACAACCTATTGGTGACCTAAAACTTCTGGACAGTACTGTAGGTCTTCAGTTATTGTTTTTAAACCCAGCCTAATTATTTGCTTACTAGTTTTCTCTCAAACACTATAATCTGTCCATAGAACTTTCCTCTTACATACTTAAGCTAAACCCCCAATATTTTTCATTTTATAGTTTCTTCCTTCTTGTCCTACTAACCACTCTTCAGTATAATCACTCTCCTATTTCCACTTCACAAACGTTTCTCTCTTTGCTTAATTTCCCTTTTATATCTCTAGTATTTCCCTTTTGAGCTCACTTCCTTTTTGAACTCATTTTCTCGCTTCTGAAGAACTGTTTTACTTTTGCTTTATGATACCTGTTCTCACACTCTCTTTTCATAGATGCACACAATTCCATTACCGGCAGTAACTAATAAAGGTACCACAATTTGTGCTGCCATTTGGCACACTTAATTACTGTTGTATGCCAGATGATGCCTGTCGATGCTGAGTAGCACTAAGCGGGTTCTGGACAATGTAGTCTCCAGCTAATGACAAGCCAGCTTTCACTATAAGGTTACGGCTTCTTCAGCTGGAGAGCAAGATTGGCACCATGCACCATCCTGACTAGATGAGTGCTCTCTCCATTTCTTCCTTTACAATTTACCATGTACACTATAGACTGCTCTCACACTCAAACTCCTCAGTTCATGATACATTTAACTTATGACGGATTTGTCAGAACATATCCCCTTCATAAATCAGGGAGCACTTGTACAGTACAACTCCACTGATGCATATACAGTGGAGCAAAAAAGTATTTAGTCAGCCACTGATTGTGCAAGTTATCATACTTAGAAAGATGTGAGAGGTCTGTAATTTTCATCATAGGTACACTTCAACTATCAGAGACAAAATGAGAAAAACAAATCCAGGAGATCACATTGTACGATTTTTAAGGAATTTAATTGTGAATCATGGTAAAAAAATAAGTATTTGGTCACCCACAAACAAGCTAAATTTCTGGCTCTCAGAGACCTGTAACAACTTCTTTAAGAAGCTCTTCTCGGTCTTCCACTCGTTATCTGTATTTATGGCACCAGTTTGACCTCATTATCTGTATAAAAGACATCTGTCCACAGCCTCAAACAGTCAGACTCCAAACTCAAGACCAAAATCTGTTGAAGGATACCAGGACGAAAATTGTAGACCTGCACCAGGCTGGGAAAAGTGAATGTACAATAGGCAAGCAGGTTGGTGTGAATAAATCAACTGTGGGACCAATTGTAAGAAAATGTAAACCATACAAGACCATTGATAATCTCCCTCAATCTGGAGCCCCACATAAGATCTCATCCCGTGGGGTCAAAATGATCATGAGAACGGTGAGCAGAAAATCCCAGAACTACACAGAGGGACCTGATGAATGACCTGCAGAGATCTGGGACCAAAGTAACAAAGGCTACCATCAGTAACACACTACGCCAAGAGGGACTCAAATCCTGCAGTGCCAGGCGTGTCCCCCTGCTTAAGCCAGTACATGTCCAGGCCCGTCTGAAGTTTTCCAGAGAGCATATGGGTGATCCAGAAGAGGATTGGGAGAATATCATGTGGTCAGATGAAACCAAAATAGAACTTTTTGGTAAAAGCTCAACTCGCCGTGTTTGGAGAAAGAAGAATGCTGAGTTGCACTATACCTACTGTGAAGCATGGGGGTGGAAACCTCATGCTTTGGGGCTGTTTTTCTGCAGAGGGGACAGGACAACTGATCCGTGTTAAGGGAAGAATGAGCAGGGTCTTGTTTCGTGAGATTTTAAGCCAAAACCTCCTTTCATCAGTGAGAGAATTCAAGATGGAACATGGCTGGGTCTTCCAGCATGACAATGATACCAAACAGACCGCTCGGGCAACAAAGGAGTGGCTACGTAAAAAGCATTTCAAGGTCCTAGAGTGGCCTAGCCAGTCTCCAGACCTCAGCCCCATAGAAAACTTGTGGAGGGAGTTGAAAGTCCATGTTGCCCCAAAACATCACTGCTCTAGAGGAGATCTGCATGGAGGAATGGGCCAAAATACCAGCTACAGTGTGTGTAGCTTACAGGAAACGTTTGACCTCTGTCATTGCCAACAAAGGTTATGTTATAAAGTATTGAGTTGAACCAAATTTATTGACCAAATACTTATTTTCCACCATAATTTACAATTAAATCCCTTAAAAATGATTCAATGTGATTTCCTAGATTTTTTTTCTCATTTTGTCTCTCATAGTTGAAGTGTACCTATGATGAAAATTACAGACCTCTCTCATCTTTCTAAGTAGGAGAACTTGCACAATCAGTGGCTGACTAAATACTTTTTTGCCCCACTGTAATTCCTTATACAGTGTGGATTTTCTGGGGGTCTGAAACGGATTCATTCAATTTACATTATTCCTTGAGGGAAAACTTTGCTCGGTACTCGACATTTTCGGTTTTCGACAAGCCTTCTGGAACGAATTCATGACGAGGACTGAGGTACCACTGTTTCAACTTGAGAAAAATCTGAAATAGAAGCACTTTCACTAGTGACCTAAGATCGGCCCACACTGTATATGTCCATTTTTAAACCACCATACTGTTGCAATGCTATACACACAAATGATATTGGATCAAAGGATTTTACTGTTAAGATACTGCGGCTTTGCTTTCCTAAACCTGTCTGGCACTTCCACTGGCACCACCACTGAGCCTACAATACAGCCGTTCACACCTGGAGAGCTTTCACTGTTCCCCCAGCTGAGCTGACCCTATTTTCCAGCCTAGCACCCTGTCTGTCAGATGGCAGGCAAATCCACCTTAGTTTTACAGGCTCAAAGTGTCTAGCTCATCAGGCCATCCTAGCAGATTTACTGGTAGCAATAGAAATAGAAAATACAGTTCCATTTTATTTATTCCATGTATACAGGGGGTCAGACTGCATTTCTCCCTCCACTATTGGGCCGTCACAAATGGCATAGACTATGGTGGAACTTTGCAGCACCTTATCTTCTTTACTGTTATGGAAAGCCATTTAACAATGAAGCTTATAGAATACATGAGTAGAAATTATCTACTGCAAATACGGTCGGTGTGATATTTACATCCTAAGTAAAACAACACAAGGTTAATTTTTCAATACAAGACACAAAGAGTCATAAATATACAATGTTGTCTTGACTGGTTAATTCAGTACTTTGTCAATGTGCAGACGTGGTCCTATTCATCTGGTTATCATGGTTCTCAGTTGTTATAATATATTACTATACCGTTCAACTGCTTTATGTAAATCTCTCGACTCAATGTTAGCTGGAGAGTTTTTAACTAGCAATGTAAACAGATGGAAAATAAGTACAGTACAAAGCAGTTTATATAGTTGATGAATAAAAAACAACTACTAAAAAGAAAGTAGTCTGCAACAGTACTGTACCTAAAAAAATACTTAAATTCTGTAACAAATTTCAAAGGCTACCATGAGATTAAATATTACCATTGTTTTAGCAATGGTATAATGACCATATCTCTTTACTAGAATACAACCAGAAAATACAGGACCTTTGTAAGCAGTATTAAAAACTGGGGGAAAATCTGAAAAACAGTGGCAAGTATTTCATGTGACCTCCCCATACTCAGATTACAGCCCAGGAAAAAATGTACTGTGAAATTTGACAGTAGAACCATGAAGTGGCAAAATTACCACCAAAATTCATAGTACAACTGTGAAATAATTCATGGTCAGTTCATAGTCCACAAAGTTTACAGTTGTACTATGAAATTTCAGAGTAGAACCATCAAGTGACCAAATTACCATCAAAAATTCACAGTAGAACTGTGAACTTCATGGTCAAACTGTGAAAGTTCACATTAAAACTGTCAAACAATTCACAGTTTTACTATGAAAATTCACAGTACACTTTTCCTGGGAGAGGGCGCTCTCCCTCCTCCGGTCAAATGGAGATGCAATGCCACTGGGACTGTCCTGCTGCGGACCCAAGAAACTATAGTGAATCTGTGTATCGGACTAAATAATGCCGATATGCATATTTTTATGTTATTCTATTCAATTTCTCTCTTCATTATTGGCTCATACACCATAGCTTTTATATTATTTCATTACACTCTTCATAATATTTTTATTTTCTCTAAAATGTTAGCCTACCTGTTATTGTATTTTAATTATCATATTGTTCAATGTTATCTCTGTTAAAATGTATTTAGTTTCTGTTCATTTAAACTATTACTGTGAACTTATTAATTAGATAACTTAGTTTAATTCTTACATTTACCATCTGAGCCATCCAAGGAGGATGGGTCCGTTTTTGAATCTTGGTCCTCCCAAGGGTTCTTGCTTATAACATTTAGGGAGTTTTTCCTTGCCACTGTCACCCTAGGCTTGCTCAGTTTTTGGACTAGCCTTATAATTTAGAAGATAATCTAAAATTGTAAAGCTGCTTTGAGACAATGCTCCACTGTAAAAAAGCGATATAGAAATAAAGCTGACTTGACTTGACTTACACTTGAGCAATAGCAGCATCTGGCAGCTTCATCTGGATTCCAAGCTCACCCTTCTAACATTTCGAAGCAGCTTGATCAGGAATGGAGTTTTTGGAAAGGTAGCAGCCAAGAAACCATTTTTTCAGAAGGGAACAGGGTGAATAGGATAGGATATGGTAAAGCTCACAAAGATTGGAATTAAGATCAGTGGAATATAGTTTCACAGAGTACCGATGCCGAGTTTGAAATTTTTGGATCTAGTCGTCGGCAATGTGTAACATACGATCATTATACCATTGTTAAAACAACAAATCTAATGGTGGCCTAAGACTTTTGCACAGTACTGTATCTGTACTTGATCATTCCTGTAACTTTACGATTACTTACTACATAAATTCTGTACTTTTTACTCACTATATTTTCAAAACAGGCTCATTACTTTAGCTTTTATATTAATCTATTTTTTAATTATTATTTTTCTTTGTTATTTAGGTAATTCGAAATACCAGAATAAGAATCACAGGTTTATACTTGAAGCATTACAACTGGCATGAGGGTACAAGCACCAAAAATGAATATTCCCAGGAAAAAATGTACCGGTACTGTGACATTTCAGAGTACAACCCCTGGCAAAAAGTATGGAATCACCAGTCTTGGATGAGCACTCATTCAGACATTTCATTCTGTAAAACAAACTCCGATTCAAAAACATGATACAATAATAAGGTCATTCCAAAGTGCAACTTGTTGGCTTTCAGGAACACTCAAAGAAATGAAGAGAAAACATTGTGGAAGTCAGTGAATGTTACTTTTATTGACCAAGCACAGGGAAAAAAATATGGAATCACTCAATTCTGAGGAAAAAAGTATGGAATCACTCAAATTGGAGGTAGAAAATAAGTATGGAATCACTCAAATTGGAGGGTAGAAAAATAAGGGGGACACACCCAGTCAATTTCCTTTCCCTAAATGGACACCTGCCTCAGAGTAGATCTGCTCGTTTAGTCTGCAGTTAAAAACACCTGCAGTCCATGACACCTTGGAGGGCTGCTGGACGAAGTGGAGTGGCAAAAAAAGAAACCATGGCTCCAACAGAGAAATGTCTCTTGAAACAAAAGAGAGGATTGTGAAACTTCTTGAAGAAGGTAACTCTTCACGCATGGTTGCTAAAGATGTGGGCTGTTTCACAGTCAGCTGTATCCAAGGATAGGAACCACATACAAACAGCATGGAATGGTTTGTTAAAAGCCAAGCGTACTGGTAGACCAAGAAAAGACATCAAGGCGTCGTCAAGACAAACAACTTTAAGGCCATTTGTCTTGAAAACCGAAAAAGTACAACTCCACAGAATGAAGAATAAACGGAAGGAAGCTGGAGCCAATGTATGTGACCGAAACCGTTAGAAATCGCCTAAAGGAAATGGGATTTCAATACAGAAAGCTAAAAGAAAGCATCCATTGCACCTAAACATAAAAGAACAAGGACTGCAATTGGCTAAGGAGAGGCAATGGGACTGTGGATGACTGGATGAAAGTTATCTTCAGTGATGAGTCAAGAATCTGCATTGGACAAGGTGATGATGCTGGAACTTTTGGTTTGGTGCTGTTTCCAGTGAGATTTATGAAGAGGCCTGCCTGAAGAAAACAACCAAATTTCCACAGTCCTTGATGATATGGGGCTGCATGTCAGGCAAAGGCACTGGGGAGATGACTGTGGTTAATTCTTCTATCGATGCACAAGTTTACATTGAGATTTTGGATAGTTTTTCTAATCCCTTCAGTTGAACAGATGTTTTTGGAGGTGATTAAATAATTTTCCAAGATGATAATCATCGTGCCATAGCGCAAAAAACCAGTGAAGGCATTCCTTGGAGAAAGACACATTCAGTCGATGTCATGGCCTGCAAATAGTCCAGATCTCAACCCAATTGAAAACCTGTGGTGGAAATTGAAAAAAATGGTCCACAAGAAGGCTCCGACCTGCAAAGCTGATCTGGCAACTGCTATCAAAGAGAGTTGGCATCAAATTGATGCAGAATACTGTTTCACTCATCAAGTCCATGCCTCAGAGACTGAAAGCCGTTATAAAAGCCAAAGGTGGTGCAACTAAATACTAGTGATGTATTTTGAATGGTCTTTTGTTTATCTGTTTTTCATGATTCCATACTTTTTTCCCTGTGCTTGGTCAATAAAAGTAACATTCACTGACTTCCACAATGTTTTCTCTTCATTTCTTTGAGTGTTCCTGAAAGCCAACAAGTTGCACTTTGGAATGACTTTATTATTGTATCATGTTTTTGATCTGAGTTTGTTTTACAGAATGAAATGTCTGAATGAGTGCTCATCCAAGACTGGTGATTCCATACTTTTTGCCAGGGGTTGTAGAACCATGAAGTGGCCAAATTAGCATCAAAAATTCATGGTCAAACTGTGAAACTTCACATTAAAACTGTCAAGCAATTCACAGTACATTTTTTCCTGGCTTTGTACCATTTTTACTTAAGAAAAAATACTTGTGCCATTAAAAAGATTTACAAGTGGTTCAAGCACAAAAGGGAAAAATAAATGAACCTTTCTTTTAAGCACATAATGAACCTTTTTAGAAATTCTTTAAAAATCAAATTCAGATTTGTCAAGACAAAGTCAGCTCATGGAGGCTCTATGGATATGGAATTATACTGCCAAGTCTTTCTTCTGCATAGTTAATACTGGTATTGTTGCCTCTATCACATCACTGACTCACTCCTTGTAACCACACCTCACATTGTTCATCGCTGCAAGGCCAGCCTGGTCTTCAAACCCAAATCATTAGGAACTGCTGTTTCCAGCAGATGGCTCTTACAGTGGTGCTTGAAAGTTTGTGAACCCTTTAGAATTTTCTATATTTCTGAATAAATATGACCTAAAACATCATCAGATTTTCACACAAGTCCTAACAGTAGATAAAGAGAACCCAGTTAAACAAATGAGACAAAAAATATTATACTTGGTAATTTATTTATTGAGGAAAATGACCCAATATTACATATTAGTGAGTGGCAGAAGTATGTGAACCTCTAGGATTAGCAGTTGATTTGAAGGTGAAATTAGAGTCAGGTGTTTTCAATCAATGGGATGCCAATCAGGTGTGAATGGGCACCCTGTTTTATTTAAAGAACAGGGATCTATCAAAGTCTGCTCTTCACAACACGTTTGTGGAAGTGTATCATGGCATAAACAAAGAAGATTTCTGAAGACTTCAGAAAAACAGTTGTTGATGCTCATCAGGCTGGAAAAAGTTACAAAACCATCTCTAAAGAGTTTGGACTCCACAAATCCAGAAAGGAAAACACTGCATTCCAGCATAAGAACCTTATCCCATCTGTGAAACATGATGGTGGTAGT
Organism: Ancistrus triradiatus; assembly: GCA_025084515.1. Lineage (NCBI taxonomy): Eukaryota > Metazoa > Chordata > Actinopteri > Siluriformes > Loricariidae > Ancistrus > Ancistrus triradiatus. Next base: position 332,490 of record JAJAGP010000217.1, on the reverse strand, counting down.
ATCATGGTTTGGGGCTGTTTTGCTGCATCTGGGCCAGGCGGCTTGCCATCATTGATGGAACAATGAATTCTGAATTGTATCACAGAATTCTAAAGGAAAATGTCGGGACATCTGTCCATGAACTGAATCCCAAGAGAAGGTGGGTCATGCAGCAAGACACCGACCCTAAGCACACAAGCCGTTCTACCAAAGAATGGTTAAACAAGAATGAAGTTAATGTTTTGGAATGGCCAAGTCAAAGTCCTGACCTTAATCCAATCAAGATGTTGTGGAAGGACCTGAAGTGAGCAGTTAATGTGAGGAAACCCACCAACATCCCAGAGCTGAAGCTGTTCTGTACGGAGGAATGGGCTAAAATTCCTCCAAGCCGGTGTGCAGGACTGATCAACAGTTACAGGAAACGTTTAGTTGCAGTTATTGCTGCACAGGGGGGTCACACCAGATACTGAAAGCAAAGGATCACATACTTCTGCCACTCACTATATTGTAATATTGGATCATTTTCCTCAATAGATAAAATGACCAAGTATAATATTTTTGTCTCATTTGTTTAAATGGGTTCTCTTTATCTTCTTTTAGGACTTGTGTGGAAATCTGATGATGTTTTAGGTCATATTTATGCAGAAATATTGAAAATTCTAAAGGGTCCACAAACTTTCAAGCACCACTGTATGTCCAAACCACATGAACCTTTACACATGTAAATCTGTACGTGCAGACACATGTACTATGCATTTACACCTCAATGTACCTGGCCTAATGACTTGAGGTACACAATAAGGAGCCACAGGACCCTGAGACGTCAATAAATGCCAGTCCTTTCGGCTAGAATGCATTGCCTCGATGGAGAACAACTGCTGAGCCAAGTGCATTTCTCGTACTGTAAATTCCCTATAATCTCAAGTAAATCACCTCCAAACACACGCATGTGGGGCTTGGCAGGAAATGTCAGATATTCAAAACATGTTAACTTCTAAAGCATCCTGAGGACTAACACTGAACATTGCTTTTCCCATAGCATTGCGCTTTGGTCCAACGAAACGAGTTACAGTGCAGTGAGTGCATCTAATGAGAAAGATAAGAAAAGGTTGCCAATCACAAGGAGACAAAGGCTAACTTTTAACACGGAGAAACGAAGGCAGAAACTTTCCTTTTTGTCTCCATTCAGGCAGAGAGGGCTATCAAACTGCTTATGGTACCATTCTTTCATTGGCCCCACCTTACCTTTCTCCTTGTAATAAAAGCTCTGAAGGAATCTGGAAAATGCTGGCCATTAGAAAGCCCCTCACCCTGCTCTAAGTGCAGACTAAAGCCCCTATGTATTAACGCGTGACACTTTTTCCTCTCTCGCTCCCTCTCCGGAAGTCCATTTAATTTATTTCTCAGAAGAACCTGCAGTCTGCTAGAACTACCTTTGGCATTAGTAAATGAGATTTTTATTCTTTATCTTTAGGATCTTTTTTTCTACACTCTGACAGGCTGCAGATTTGCAAGACTTTTGTAAAGCAATAGCGGCTTCCTTTCAGAATGCACGAGATCCCTGAGTTCACCTGAGATTTCACAAACTTTCCCATTTCTAGTTATGAGTCTGCTGTCAATCATAATCATAAACGCAATTTACTGGTAACTACAAAACAAATGCATGCACGCACACTCTCTATTGACATTCATGCACATACATAAATTCTCTCTCTGCTACTTCTTTATAATTTCGAAGAAATAATAATCGGATCCTTGGAGTTTCTATATTCTAGAACCCCATCTAAAAAGCAATCCAATCCAAATCAGAGTATATGCTATGCTAATAATTGAATTCATAGCTGTCCATCATACAGAAATAAGCTCAGAGAGGAGGAGTGCAAAAGGGAGTGTCAAACTGACCGGTGTCAGGTCTTCGATGGTGATGGGCAGTTCTCTGAGGGTTAGCAGAAGGTCCAGTTGAGTGCTCAAGTAAGGGATATTACACATCTGTGGAGGAAATAGCACACTGGTAAACATGATGAAGCATTTGCATTTTTTTTGGAGACCAGTGAATTTTAGAGTATAAGAAAGAGGCAATTAATTGAAAAGAACAAATAGCGCACACAAGGTCCAGGAACATAAATGAGAGAAGTGTAACTATGCTTCATTAAGCAGCGGTGGTGTGGAGACCGGGAGTTGGATATGGATATTGCCTAAAGCAATCTAAGTGTGTGTGTGTGAGTGTGTGTGTGTTATGGACACTGCAAACCAGCAATGAACAATATATTACTGATATCTATTTCCTTAATGAAAATCTAATCATTCACAATGAGATTTAAAAAAAAAAAGGGGGTTTCAGTGTGAAGCAATTTTCAAAGAGGCGTGACAATATTGAGATATTTATGATCTATGGTTCAAGTGAGAAATAGGAAAAACTTCAGAAGGACTTTTCCGTATGTATTTATTTATGAGATTACATTAGTCCCAAAACACACTGTATGATGCAGGGCTGTGAACACCCGACCATTACGTGCTTACAGATTTAGGAACATGGCTATAGCCCATGTAAACCGCTACAGGAATTAACTTTCATTCAGCAAAGCTACTATTAATAATCTCAACTACTGATATTTTGTGATGAGGCTTTGTAATTTACCATTTACAGGTGGCTTAATGGATCCCAAATATGGCATCCACCAAACTGTCATAGATCATTTTTTCATCAGTCAAGTTAATTCGATTGTGCACATCTTGATGGTGGGAAACAATCCAGGAAGCTGACAGCAAACATTGATTGTGCTGATGTTGCCATCAGGAGTGTATGCTTGTATGCACTTTTAATTCATCGCCGAGCTGTTGTTGCTCTCAGACATTTATGACTTCCTGAGACACTCAGAGGATGAAGCTTGATATAATCACTCCAGCGAAGTGGAATCCACTGCTCCATAGTCCAATATTGATCTGCTTTACCCCAGTCCAGCTAACGTTTGGTATTGTGCATAGTGCTGGTGGGCTTATAAGCAGCTACTCGGTCATGGAAACCCCAATCCATGAAGCTGGCAAACAGCTTTTGTACTGACGCTGCACTGATTTGAAATCCAGTGCACCAAGCTTTTTTAGACAATTTTACACATTTGTTTACCCTTCATGGTTTCTTTAAATATGTTCATTCACATTCATTCATTCATTCATTCATTCATATTCTTATGCGCTTGATCCTGGACAGGGTCGCAGAAGAGATGGTGCCTAGCCGGCAGCATAGGGTGCAAGGCGGGAACAACCCTACACAGAGCGCTAAGCCATTGTAGGGTACATACATTGTAAGGTACATTCATACACTCATATACATACATACATACACACATACACATACACACACACACACACACACACACACACACACACACACACTAGAGGCACTTTAGAGACACTAATTAACCAATTGTGGGCAGAAACTGGAGAAACCAGAGTAAACCCACAAGTACACGGGGAGGACATGCAAACTCCACACAAAGGACCCAGACCGTGCCACCTGGGATTGAACCCAGGACCTTCTCACTGTGAGACAACAGCGTCTGTTTATTTAAACTAATAATATAAAGTTATTAATTAGCCAGGTTAGTTTAATTTATACATATATCAGCTATGCTGCCCAATGAGATCGGGTCCTTTTCTGAGCCTTTCCTCCCCAGGTTTCGTCCGTGTAACGTTTTGATACATTTTCCTTGCCATTGTTTGTCAGGGTTCTCCCTGGGACCATTTTTGTTTTTTCCTTGTTTCGTTATTTTAACATGGTCCCTTAGTTCGAGTCCATTTGTTTATGTTTTGCGCGTGTTGTGTGTTTGTTTCCTTGCAAAGCCATTGGCTGTCAGTCTCAGCATCTCGACTCCACCCCTCATGTTACACTTGTCCTGATCTCCACTCGTCACTGCTATGCCATAAATACTGGTCTTTCCAGCCAGACTTCGCCAGACCACCCCAGTCTCCGGCGGCACTCAGGACTCCACGCCCCCTCTGGACGCCCCCTCTGGACCACAGTCCTCTGCTCCTGCCACTCGGAACCTCATGTCTCCACTTATGGGCATGGAAGCCCCCATTACTCGGGTGATCTCTACCCTACTTGGGTGATCTCAGTAAGTCTATGTAAGCTGACGATCTGGCAAAGTCTGGCAAAGTTTAGCCTGGCCTAGCTTAGCTTCGCCTTGCCTTACCTTGCCTTGCTCAAGTTGTTATTGTCACGCCCTGTGTATATACTTAGCCTTAGCCTCGTCAAGATTCTCATATCGTTGCTTTCGGCTCTCATTCCCTTTTTGTTTCTGATTCCTCTATTAATTCCTCGTTACTTCGATCCTAGCCTCAGGTTCATCCAGCCTGCTTCTCCCATCTATGCAGGGGTCTTCTACTGCCTGCAAGGAGCACTCCAAGCCCCCAGAAGCAAGCCACACGCCGCCACCGCCGCACTCTCACTTGTTTCTCGCCTCGTTTAATTAATCACTGCCGGCTTCCTGGACTCTAATAGCCGGCAACCTAGACTTGAAATCCTCACAGTATCACACTTAGTATCATCATGTCGTCAGTTTTTCTTATTTCTACTTGTAAAATAAAGAGAATTGTATTTTTCTACATCCTAGTGTCTGTCTGTTGGTCTGCATGTTGTGTTCCAGTCCAAATTACCGATGGGGTCTCTGATCACCCATAATAGTATGATCTTGCCACTATGAAACCCGCAGATACTCAGGCAGCCAACCAGTTATCCATTGACATGCTGCTCAACCGACAGGAGGTCCAGTAAACATCCAAATACTCTGCTCGTATCTAACAGACTTCTTAACACTCAGGTTTCTAGTCTTACTAGCCAGCTAAATCATTTTCTTTTGCAATATTCCCAGGTCTCCAACCTCAGCGGCATGAACCAGACCACCCCAATCTTCGGTGGCACTCAGGACTCCACACCCCCTCTGAACCTCTGTTGGTCTGCATTTTGGAATCCAGTCCAAGTTACTGGTGGGGTCTCTGATCCCCCATAACACTGTCATCCTTTCTCAGTTAGGGCTTTGGACCTAGATAACTGTGAAGCTGTTTTGAAACAATGCTGCATTTTTAAAAGCGCTATATAAATAAATTTGCCTTTGACTACGTCTAAGCTGTTATTGCTCCTAGATATTTGTTATTTACATACTATAACAGTGAAGCTGCATGTGTAATTTGTATGCAATGTTTAAATTCCAAACTTTTGAAGGCCCTTTGCGATGCGTGTCTGCAGTGTGATTTTCATCTTGTAACGCTCTCATTGGAATATGCTAGAGTATGGTATTATGCTCTAGTATTTAGACAATTACTTAATCTCTAACAAAGTCTATCTACAGGCAGTTCAAGGCTCCTAAACTGGCTGCATGAGATATCTATCAATACATATTGTATGATTGAACAAGTTAACATGAAAACAAGTAAAAAAAGTCATAATGTATATAGTCATTTCATTTAAGAAGCTAATTATGCAGAGTGGTGATGTTCCAAATTGTTGTTGACCTGCCTATCACAGCAGCTTCAAATTAACAATTTTACACATGAGAATCACCACTGGTGAAAAGAGATTAGGTGATTTACTGATGTCAGTGATGACAGAGCTGGTTAAGTCTTTGTTTGATTCAGACACATTCATGAGAAATATGTTGCTTCACTAGTGCCCTTTACTGGTATAATGAAGAGCATACGCTTATCTAGCTTTCTTTGCGGCAGTTTCATTTTTTAGTGATTCTGTGAGTAGTTTAGGTATCATTCTAAAATATTTAAGTAGAACAGTGGTTATGCTGAAAATGCCTATTTGAAATATAGTGCACTATAAAGGGAGTAAACGCTATACAGGTACGCGGCGTTTAACGTCCACATGACCTTCTATGAAACAGCACGTTGACCTAACTGGACATTGACTGGGCATTACCATAGTCATATAGTAGTTTAGATACTTTGTATGTAGAGTTTTATTTGAAACAATAATATTAATTAAAACACAACATGAAAACATTTGGTACTGTACAGTACAGTACAATACAGGAAATCTTATCTTTAATCAAATTTGATTCAATTCTGCGATTCCCTTTTCTGTCAGCAGTTGTCACAAGGGAGCACTTGTACTTGTTTTTTGTCATTTAGATGTACTGTATACAAGACCGATTTTTATTTCCTATTATAATTCTCAAGACCGACATTGAACGGATGGTTGTTTAAAGACAGCATATCTGTAATTTAAAATCTGCGTATAATGCAATATATAGAGAGGAAACAGCCATTTTATATTTGGTCCGATTCTGCTTGTTCTTTTGGTGATGCAGAGGTGTCAGAGCTCAATTTAGAGGCACAAGTTAAACCCTGTACACGTGAGTTGGGAAGTGACGCTGCCTTAATGCTGATATTTATGAAACACTACAAAAGCTCCCTTCTGGGCTCTCTCTGATTCTCTCTTGCCTTGATATACATCTTTTTTATCTAGCTTTTAATGAAAGAATGTTGAAAACAGATAAACATGGGGGGGCATATTTAAAAATGATGTTGCTTTAGATGATGAACATTAACTAAAGCCCACTTAATATAATCCATGTAGCTAAGAAATGCTCAGTTTGCCCATAATTTAAATGTGTTTTTAAATGCAGGCTTACCTCCATCATATATTGATCGACCACATGCAGTTCACTCACATCTCCTTTATAGGACTTGTACATCTCTATATCATCTGCAGTAGGCACATACCTGATGAAAAGAGGTAAAACAAAACGTGCTACATGAAAACAGTGTGGCTATGCAATAGGTGAGCTGTATTGCATCATTTTCGTGAATAGATTTAGACCAAACAATATCCTTTTTGATCCACAATATGGGAATACACAGTCTACCTTTGAGACTGCTGTTGTGCCCACTTACACAGTCACTATTTCTTCATTAACTACAGGGTTCCAGACTTTAAACTGGCACACTCAACAATTCCCATACTTCTTTTTTTATTGCGACAGAAAGGCTCTACACTGCTAGGTTGGCCAAACTGCCATCAGACTCTTTTTGCAGCCCATAGAACACTTGGTGTCACTGGCAATCTTCATGCTGATGCATGCACAAATCTCTGAACTTCTCCTGTTTTTTCCCCTTTATGTGCATTTTGGTGATAGTCTATTATCTTCACATGACATTTCCAACCACAGTTATGCTGATGATACCCAAGGCATCCTTTGTGTCTGAGCATCAGATACCAAATTTGTCATTTGTATCCAGGCATGTCTGGCATCTCATCATAGATAGCAGTTTATCACCTACAGCTGAATTCAAGCAGAGCCGAGCTGCTATTTATTCCTCTCAGTACATGCCCATGTCTTGATTTTACTGTCTCCTTTCATTTGTTAATACATCATCTAAAGACTTCACCACAGCTGTGCGCAGTAATAAAAAGGACTATCTGATCAACATCTGTATGTCTTAATGTAGGTCTTAACAATTACAATATATATAAAGTATATGTATAAAACATAATTATATTACATCCCCAAGAAAAAGTTGGAACAGTATGGAAATGCAAATTAAAAAAATATGTATGAACCAAAGACATTTCATGCTTGGTCTGGTCAACTTAATTTCATTAATTAATAAATATCCATTACTGCTTTTCAAGCTTGCAGCATATTCCAATAAAACAATTTTGAAATAACAGTGAGTTACCTACTGCTTTTGTCTGAACAGAAGTTTTGAACAGTTGGTTTTGCTAATTAAAAAAATAAGTTATGTACCATTTTTTTCTGAAAAAATTGCTCTGTTCTAGATTTCTTTATGAAGTGTGTTCATAAAGTCTTCCTTCTTCATGTTATGTTTTGAAATGCAGATTATTATGATAAATATCATTCCTCCTTCAAGCTCCTATTAGCTCCTATTAGCTCTGTTCATTTGGGTTCTTGTTCCTGGCTTTAGCCTTGCCTTGTCTTGTCTTCTCTCCCTATGTTTGTATTTGTGTATAGCCTACACAGTGTTTCACTGCTGGTCACACACCATGCTTTTCTATGCCTTGTTTTGGTGTTTAAAAAGAGCTAAGAGATTATTAAAAGTCAAGCGCCCAAATTCCTATCAGCATGAATTCAACCTATTGATGTTCTGACCTGTTCTTCTGTCTTTGTGCCACAATAGTTTCTTACAAATAGTTCCATTTCACATCCATTTTAGTGCTCCAACTCCAAACCAAAGACCTAATTATTTTATGAGCCCTGGGACAGACCTTTGGAGGCTACAGTCACCAGCCATTAATATTGCAGTCCCATGTTTTGCACATGTCTAAAGCATATGACTGGTGTTCCCTAGACTCTTGCAAAGCTGTCTTAACATATTATGATCAGTGAATATAGTGTGTTGCCGTTACATTGTAGGTGTCATTTCTTTCCAGTAGGTACAGTGGGGCAAAAACGTATTTAGTCAGCCACTGATTGTGCAAGTTCTCCTACTTTGAAAGATGAGAGGGGTCTGTAATTTTCATCATAGCTACACTTCAACTATGAGAGACAAAATGAGAAAAAAAAACAGGAAATCATATTGTAGGATTTTTAAAGAATTTAATTGTAAATTATGGTGGAAAATAAGTATTAGGTCAATAACAAAAGTTTAACTCAATACTTGTCACCAGGTTTGTACACACTGTAGCTGGTATTTTGGCCCATTCCTCCATGTAGATCTACTCTACCATGATGTTTCCACCCCCATGCTTCACAGTAGGTACGGTGTTCGAGTTGAGTTTTTAGCAAAATGTTCTATTTTGGTTTCATCTGACCACATGATATTCCACCAATCCTTTTCTGGATCATCCATATGCTCTCTGGTAGACTTCAGATGGGCCTGGACATGTACTGGCTTAAGCAGGGGGTCATGCCTGACACTACAGTGTTCCCGAGTGCCTCCGAGTACCTCTCGGCGTAGTGTGTTACTGATAGTAGCCTTGTTACTTTGGTCCCAGCTCTCTGCAGGTCATTCATCAGGTCCCTCCATGTAGTTCTGGGATTTTTGCTTACCGTAGTTATGATCATCCCCACGGGATGAGATCTTGCGTGGGGCCCCAGATTGAGGGAGATTATCAATGGTCTTGTATGTCTTCATTTTCTTACAATTGCTCCCACAGTTGATTTATTCACACCAGCCTGCTTTCCTATTGTAGATTCACTCTTCTCAGCCTGGTGCAAGTCTACAATTTTCTTCCTAGTGTCCTTCGACAGCTCTTTGGTCTTGGCCATGGTTGAGTTTGGAGTCTGACTGTTTGAAGCTGTGGACAGGTGTCTTTTATACAGATAACGAGGTCAAACAGGTGCCATTAATACAGGTAACGAGTGGAGGACAGAAGAGCTTCTTAAAGAAGAACTTACAGGTCTGTGAGAGCCAGAAATCTTGCTTGTTTGTGGGTGACCAAATACTTATTTTTCACCATGATTTACAACTAAATTCTTTAAAAATCCTACAATGTGATTTCCTGGGGTTTTTTTTCCTCATTTTGTCTCTCATAGTTGAAGTGTACCTATGATGAAAATTACAGACCTCTCTCATCTTTCTAAGCAGGAGAACTTGCACAATCAGTGACTGACTAAATAGTTTTTTGCCCCACTGTAATATAGGAACTGATTTAAATATTTATTCCTCTACAATGAATAATAATATTAAATGATTCAAGGAATCCGGAAAAATGTCAGTGCATAAAGGGTAAGGGCACAAGCCTAAGCTGAACACGCATGATGGCGCGGCATCAAGAATGGCCATTCATCAATAGCCAATGTAAACCACATGGGCAAGGGAACATTTTACAAAACCTTTGATTAGCCATCATACAGCAGAAACAATTATTAGTCAGACCACTCCTCAGATCTTTTTTTGGAAGAAATGGACGCTGTGTGCTCCAGATCAAAGATCTGTCCAAATCAAGTCCAAATGCCAGGGTCAGTTACGGTATGGGGTTGTGTAAGTGTCCTTAGCAAAGGGAATATACACTTCTGTGATGGCAGAATTAATGCAAAAGAGAACACTGAGGTTTTAGGTGACCTCTTTTCCAGGGACATCCTGCATTTTTCAACAAGACAATGCAAATGCAAACATATTACAAAGGCATCGCTGCAAAAGAAGAAAGTACAGGTATCAGCCTGGCCTGCCTGCAGTTCTGACCTGACCCCAACAGAGAATGTGTGGAGAATTTGAAGCGCAAAATGCGACAACAACCCCTGTTGTACACCTTAAGATGTATTTTCAAAAAGAATTGGACAAAATAACACCTGAAACACTTAATCACTTGGTATCCTGTGTGCTAAAATGTCTAAGTGTTGTAAGAAGGAATGGCAACCTTACAAAATGCTAAATGCTTTACCATCCTAACTTTTTTGGAATGTGTTGCAGGTCTGAAATGCAGGAACTGATGTATATTAGCAAATAAAATGAAGTTGACCAGATAAAACATCAACTATCTCAGGTACTGTCTGCAATGAAATAAAAGTCAAAGTAAATGTACGGAATGCTTCCTTTTTTATTTCTATTTTCCCATACTGTCCCAACTTTTTTCTGATTTGGAGTTGTAGTTATTTATTGCTGTGTACAGACTTATCAGATATCTAGTTGTTGCTGAAAAGAGCATGGGAGAAGGTAAAACCAAACATAAATCAAGCCTATTACACTGTACATACTGATGATGTATATGGATCTATGATAGATTTCCAGGTTCTTTCATACCTCCTGAGAGAAGCAACATGTTCATCAGAGAGGCCTCCATCCTTCTCATCAAGAATGAACAATTTGTCCTTGAGCTCCTTCGGTTTGACTGGAAGACTTTTGAGGAAAATATCTATGAAAAGGGTGTGAGGGGAAAAAATAAGATTGTTTTCACATAAATGTTACCTATAGACAAAAGGTACATACAGACTCATTCTCATGCACATTCAGACATATTTCTGTAATTATAACACAAATTAAGCGTTTCTCTTCACAGGAAATCCTTACCGACAACAAAGTATCTCTAAATGCATTCGGAAGACAAAAACGCCACAATCCTAATTACACAAAAGTCTTCGGGCCTAACTGCAGGCTTAGCTGCATTATACCAACTCAAAATTTTGTCTTACCTAATAAGCTTGACTAAAGAGAGGCAGACAATAAATATTCTGAGTTGCTGCTTCAGTTGAACAAATGATATAAAGTGCTCATTATGGCAAAATATCTCTGATTTGTCTGAGAGGCAGAAAGATCAAGGGTACTTTCAAATCTTTATTCCTCTCTGTTTACCAAACTTGGAACAAATTGTTCTCAATCCAACCTGAGCAATAAGTCATGGATTCTCTTTTTATTTATGATTATTGTATTTGTGACCTTATTCTAGCAAGGACATGTCTGGGCCAGTGAGAGCACAACTAGATGGTACAATCCAAAATGTTGTGTAAAACATTGCAGTGCACAAAAAGGAGGCAAAGTCCATAACCATTTTAGCACTACACTCTGCTTGGCAAGCGCAAATGAGTTTTTTAACTGCACATTTAGTCTTATTGCAAGTCTTAACGGACATCTTACTTACGTTTAACATCGTGCTCAGTTTGACCAACATCCTGACCCTCACATGCATCTGCTACTAAGAAAACCTTCCAAATGTACCCCCGTTTCTCAACCAGATCAACAGTTTCTTTGGTGTAATGTGAAGTACTTTTATAAATACTATAATTTGTCAAATAATGCTAGCCTATCATTTTATGCCTTTACGGACAACAGTTTGTTTACCTCCCAAACCATTTTCCTATTTAGTATTTGAATAGATGCCCATTACTAGGCGCATGGGAAGATGCTTTAATAGGGGGCTGCCAGCTGTATGTACACCACAGACACACGCACACTCTCAGACACACTGACTGAACTAAATAGCCTGAACATTTGCTGCATAATGATGCTGTTAACTGTAGTGTCTTACAAGAGCTGAATAAACAAACACTGCATAGCGGCACTGTTACCAACAAAACAACGTCTTATCTGGAATTACAGGGTGTTTAAAATGGCTTAGCAGTCTGTGGGTAATAAAATGTGCAAATGTGTGGGCAGCATCTTTCGAGGTATTAGCAGGAGCATCGTTGATTTTCCGAATCTATTCTTAAAAAAATGATTTCTCGACAAATTTTTACCCAATCGAAAAAGATACATATATTCGCAACCCTACACCATTATTTTGTGTGATCGTAATCCACTATCCTAACCTCATGTTTTATCCAATTCGGTGTCCTGTTGGTGCCGATGTCTAACAGTGCACAAGGTAAAAACTGACCCTAAACAGAGTGCAAGACACACATAAGTGTGACACAAAGAAGTGCAGGACTTCCTTTAGTTCCTAGAATTAAAAAAGTCACAGCCAGGGGAAAGGCTTTCTCATACATGGCCCCCCAACTATGGAATAAACTTCCCACTTTCGTTCGAGATTCAGACACTCTCCAAAGTTTTAAGTCT